>ML777907.1:2230073-2250393 GCA_009831015.1 Picea engelmannii | reverse complement strand
TATATGTCTTGAAGAATTACATTCATTGGAAGCACCAACTTCCTTTGTTTTCCAGATGCAACTGGAAGGAGGCTCCAACCCCCTAGTTTCTCAGGCTACAACCTAAGGGAAGCTCCAACTCCCCAATTCTCTGGCTACAACCAAAAGGAGGCTACAACCCCCAATGTTCTCCAGCTACAACTGGAAGGTGGCTTCAACCACCTGTCATTGCCCCGTCCTGCCACCCTGAAGTGGAAGTAGAATGATGGAACTAATTTCACACTATCACTATGATACATACCATTGTAAACCTGTACCAATAAATCTGAGCCATGCATCAACCTGTACCTCAACCTGTAATCAACCTATACCATAAACAAGTGCATCAACCATGCACCAACCTGTAATCAACCTGTACCATAAACAAGTGCATCCAACCATGTACCAAGTATGTACCAATCATGTGTCAACTACTCATCAACTATGAATCATCAATATGTACCAACATCATCAACTATACACCTCATGTATGTGCACCAACTCATCAACTACTTGTTTGAACCATGTACTCAACATGTACCACAACCAAAAGCCCTCATCAATTTCATCATACAAATATTATTTGTAGCTCTATAATAGACCTGGTTTATATGATCATGTTCCTGCAAACCTTCCTTGTCTTTAAGAAAAAGAGACTAGCATTTTCATCAAACTTTTCTTTAGTCTCACATGCCTAGTTTTGGATTAGTCAACAACCCTAACTTGAAGTAATCATAACTTTGAACCTGTAATGTATAAATATATGAAACTGATACACAATTTTCTTCAGTGTTTTTATGTGATTCCTCCAAGTGTCACTACTTGGAACCTCTCAGAAAAGTATTTATAGCAAAAATGGCATACCTTGTTGAATTATGGCTTCTTCTAGAGAGCAACCTTGTAGAGAATGCCACACAGAAAATGTTTTATGAATTGATCTGAAAATATTACACAACATACTACAGACTGTATCCTAACCAACACATTTTGTCTCACTAAATTTGGATCTATTATGAATAATATATGACGTTTTTACCCGAAACACCTGATTTTGACTAGTTTCAGGACTGGCCACAAGCCCTATTTTCCATGGAGTGTAACTTCAAAACTACAACGACCCACAAGCTGAATGTTTTACCACAGATACTTGGATATGTTTTCTCACTTTCATAAAAATTTCACAGTCTAAATCATTACAGAAAAAAATTTATAGCGAAAATGGTGAGATGACCTGTAAATAACATACCTTAGAAAGCACCATCAAAAGAATTTATCCTTCCTTGCATTACGGCCTTCTTTTCTTCAACTTCACTCAGAATTTAGGTTTATATATCCTTGGTTACCTCAGACGCTTCCTTGCCTCTTATTTATACTCTCCAAGTAGCTTCCTTAAAAACATCTTCTAGGTCACTTCGCCCACTTTCCTTATTTTAGGGTTGGGTCCACTTCTAATTTCTCCATTAAATTTATTATTGAAATAATTTATTTTGTATTCATTTTGAATTATAATACACTCATCACTTCACTTTATTATTTACCTTTTAAATTCTCTTAAACCACTTTGATTACTTTGACCTTTTCGGGCTTCTAGATGACATATGAGGGTCCTCTAACTTCGTAAGGCCATAACTCTCAAACCATGAGGAGTTATGTGATGTTCTACATACCACCAGAAATTTCATGACATGTAATATACATATAGAATAGTAGTATATAAAAATATATCATAACTCATACTGTTACCCATCAAACAAACTTGGGTCCATTACCCAAACCTGGGGTCTCCAACTTCTCATGGCCATAACTCTCTAGTCGTGAGGAATTATGTGACGTTTTGCATACCATTGGAAATGAAATGACAAGAACTATCCATATAGTATATTTTCCTTGAAAAAATCACTTTCCTCCATCTCATTATTCCACAATTAAGCATGGGTTCTCTTACTCCACAAAACATTTTCCCGTGAGGGCTTTCACCATAAGGGGACCACTTTTGAGTTCATCCATATTTACTGTGATCCGGATTTATGTAGGAACACAATGAAATACAGAAATACACATAAATGTAGATATGCAGTGGAAATAAGACTTCATTTCATTAATAACAAAAATGACAGAAATATGCTTACAGACAGAATGGAAATAAACTAGCTAGGGCGCTGGTAGCTTATCTCTGAGAAGAGATGTGGCGGCTAATAGCCTCTGAACTGTGTTAAAATGAGGCTCGAAGGTCTATTATTATTGAGAAACAATGGAAAACCCTAAACATACAAAGACCTAACCCTAGGAGATGAAATGCCAAGACTATGGGCCCCGTTTGGGTAAGTTGGTACATCAACTTCCCGGGGACGTAACTTTGGCATACGATCTCCGTTTGACGCGATCCATACCTCATTAGAAATATCTATCTGAGGAATACAACTTGTGGGTGAGAAACATTGATCTACGATTCATGTTGCTCCCCGTTTTCCCAAAAAACGTCGTTTAAGGACTCAAAACGACTCTGAAAGTTCAGGACCCGAAAAACTGCTAAAAATAGTAAACTGTGCGGAAACTGAAAAACTAAAAGTGGAAATGGTGGGGGTCCAAGTGGAATAGGTGGGTGGCCACCAATATCCACTTATATCATTCCTCCCCCCTTAGGAAGCAATGGTCCCCATTGCGTTGAGTTCCTCCATGAGATGAGGAAACTTCTGCTGAACTTGGTCCCTAGTGAACCACTTGCCTTGGTGAAGGAGTTGGCCCACTTTGACAACTCTATATAGCGGTATCCTTTGTATTCAGGTGTGCTTGATATGTGTATCCATGATCTGATCATTTCTGGTGTGTTCCATGTACTCTGGATTTAAATCTGTTGGTGTGAGTTGTTTTGCCATGTCGGATGTGTCTAGTAGAGGTGGAAAGTAGGGCCGAAGGCGGTCCACATTGAACATTGGGTGCAGACCAAGGAATGGTGGAATATTGAGCTCAAAGGAATTTTCCCCTACAGCCTTGGTGAGGGTGTAAGGCCCATATCAGAGTGGATGAATCTTGCGGTGGGGTCCAGCGAGGTGCTTCTTTTGCAAATGCAGCCACACTTTGTCGCCCACCTGGAAGTTGTGTTGCACCAGATGTTGATCATGTCGCTACCTGTACTTAGCATTGGTTCTGTCCAAGATGTCATGAACTTGTTGGTGGATGTGTTAATTGTGCTCAATGAAGCTATTTGCCTTGTCAGCCTCAGACTGGACATGAGATGAATCTTCCCGAGTAGCCACAAATGGCATGGCTATGTCAATGGGACATAGTGGCTGGAATCCCAAGCCCACTTGAAAGGGGCTGTGATTGGTTGAACTATGGAGAGCCTGGTTGTAGTTGTGTTGTACATAGGGGAGGCTCTCATCCCATGTGCATGGATTCCTTGAATTGTACATGTGTAGAATGTGTACGATCATTTGGTTGACGACCTCTATCTTGCCATCAGTTTGCAGATGGAAAGTTGTGGACTTGGTGAGCTTGGTGTCCAGCATCGACCAAGGGCTGGACCAAAATGTACTCAGGAACCTACAGTCTCGATCTGAGATGATAGACTGTGGGATCCCAAAGTGTACCCACACTCGTTCAAAGAAGAGTTTAGCAGTGGCCTCTACTGTGAATTCTTCTTGCAAGCCATCATAATGGACATCTCCGAGAATCGATCGACGACCACAAAAACACAGTCATTTCCATGCTTAGTAGAAGGAAGGCCCGACATGTAATCCATAGATATGGATTCCCAAGGTCGACTGGGGGTAGGAAGCAGAGTATAGAGGCCTTGCTTCTTGATGGTCAGTTTGGCAATGGCGCAAGAAGTGCAGGACTTGATGTACTTCCCTACATCTTGTCAAAGGTTTGGCCAATAGAAATACTTTTGTGGTACTGCCACGGTTTTCTCGACCCCGAAATGCCCAATGACTCAACTGTAGTGAGCCTCCCAAATCATCTTGGCACGCTCGCTTGAAGGAACACAAAGGTGTCCTAGGTGACAAAGAAGGGCATCCTGGAGGTGAAAATTGGGAAATTGCTTATCCTCCAAGAGTGTATTGTATGTGTGGCCGAATTCTGGATCACTTGTGTAGAGAAGAGACCAATCGGAAGTATTGTGCTCACAAGAGTTGAGCACAGTGGTTAGTGCCACAATTGGTGCTCGACTGAGGCAGTCTGCAACATTATTGGTGTTGCCTTTTTTGTACTTAATGTTCAAATGAAACTATTGCAGGTATGTGGACCACTTCTAATGGAAATTGTTCTGTAACTTCCCTTGTATCTGTATGAACTGTAGGGGTCGGTGGTCTGTGTGGATGACCATTTCCTTTCCCAAAATGTAATGCTTCCATTGTCGACAAGCCTTCACAATGGAATACATTTCTTTGTCATAAGTGGGATACTTCCAGACTGTGTCAGAAAGTGTCTCACTGTGATATACCAGTGGATGCCCATGTTGAGTAAGGACTGCCCCAATAGCATAGTCAAAGACATCTATCTTGATTTCAAATCGTTGTTGAAAGTCTAGTAATGTGAGCACTGGTGCAGAGCAGAGGTGATGCTTCGACTCCCTGGATGCCTTCTGTTGAGATTTAGACCAAAAGAATTTTTCTTTAGCTCCTCCCTTGGTGACTTGACTCAAGGGCCAAGTGATACGATAGAATCCCAACACAAACATGCGGTAGAAATTGGCAAGACCTAAAAAGATGCGGAGCTCTGTTAGGGTGGTTGGGGCTGGCCAATCCCAAATGACTTGGATTTTTGCTAGATCCACATGTACCCTCTGCTCATCAATAATGTATCCCAGATACTGAACCTGGGTCATGCCAAAAGTGAATTTATCCAAATTGGCACACAACTTGTGTTGTCGCAGTGTTTGGAGGACCTGTTGGATGTGGTCGAGGTGCTCTTCCCAAGTCTGGTTGAAGATCATAATGTCATCCAAGTACACCACTACAAATGAGTTGGTGAATGGCTACAAGATGTTTTCCATTAGCCTCATGAAGGTTGCAGGGGCATTCGTTAACCCGAAAGGCATGACCAACCATTCAAAAAGGCCCTCCTTGGATTTGAATGCAGTCTTCCACACATCAGAGGGTTTGATTGGTACCTAGTGATACCCAAACTTCAAGTCGATCTTGTTGAAATATTTTTCCCCTTGAGTTGGTCTAGAAGGTCATGAATCTGTGGGATCAGACACCTATTATGGACAATGATCTTGTTCTGTGCCCGATAGTCAATGCAGAGTCTCCAAGTCCCATCCTGTTGACGGGCGAAATTGATCGTCCGTCAACTTAGAGAGTGGAACCGGTCTGGGGTTGTCTAATAACCCAAGTCGTTTGGAATGAACCACCCTGACGGGTTTAACGACTCCGTTGGCCATTCTAAGGTCCTAAGAAAACCAAAGAGAAAACTAATCTAACTAAAACTAAATAAAACAAACTAAACTAAATAAAACAAGCTAACTAAAACTAAATACACGAAACTAAACTAACTAACAATAAATAAAACAACTATTACTAACACTAAAACAAACTAATATACTAACTAATTAACTATTAAAACAAACTAAAACTAAAACAGAACTAAACTACTCTAATAACTATATATACACAATCTACTAATTACTACTATACTAACTCTACTAATTAGTTGTCTAACTACTTATTGCACTATAACTTATTCACAAATATACAATATCTACAACTAGTAGATTTGAATAAAACCTGTAAAACTCATGTCCTTTCTGCCCTAAGACAGCTAGAGATATTTTTGTTGATTTTTATATTTTATGAACCAGAAGTAAAAATTACTGAAATTAAACAATCTAATATACTAAACACACATATATATAACTTAAAATACTAACAAATATACTAAACAAATAAATGACAAAGTGACCTGGAAACGCTCCCAATTTGTCCTGTGTATGATGACTTCGAAGCTGGTCGGAGGAAGGAAACTCGCACCGGTTAATCTAGAAGATTCTCGTAAACAATAGGATGTGTTGCTCTTTGAGTTGTTTACAGGACAAACAAGACATAAAAAAATCATAACAATTATATGATTTATAAATCTCTGCAATAAGGGAAACCTGTTATGCAAAAACTTATACTTGATAATTCAACTTATGAAGAAGAGAAATCTGTCATTCACAAACTGAATCAAACAATTGCTATGTTTTTTAAACACTGGAAGAAATCAGATATGGATTAAAGTGATTAAATTATGTCATTTGCAAAAGACTAAGATAGCTAAAGTAGTCATTAACCAAATGCAAATAGATACACATAAACATAAAACAAAATATTGATATTATGAAAAGCTAAAGTTGTAGCATAATATCAAATTCTGTCTCAGTCTGTATTAAAATTCCATATCCCTATTCTCCCACGAATGAGGATGATATTATTACAAAAATAATAAGTATATATAAGTCTTTCCACAGGGTAAAACCTCCCTGTGGATAGTATCTAACTGTTTACATAATCTGGGAAAATATCCCCAAAATCAACTAAACTAGGAAATTAAAATGCAAGTAAAATATCTCAAATATCCTCTAACTGCTCATCAAATCCAATGCAATTTCGAATTGATCTGAAATGGACCAAAAATAACAAGTTAGAGAGGTATTTTATTATTAAAACCATAAAGATTTAATTCTACAGACTTAGCTACAGAATCATCTAATTTTGTAGCTAGTCTAAAATAACATACAGGATCAGAATTAGAATCAAATCAAATCTTTTAAAATAATCAAAACAAATTTTCTTCCAATTGATCATTTAAAATGAATCACTCAAGATTCAAATGATTTTACCATTCAACATTAAACAGGATCAAAAGTGATTCAATTGAAAACAGGGGTAAGAATACTCTGTTTTACGGTTACCATAAAATCGGGTCGAATAGTAACAAGACTATTTCATATCCAATTGAAATCGATAATGAGTCATATCGTATGTGATATGATCTGATCCAACACAACCATTTTCTACTCGTTATATCTATAATGATATAGCAAAAAATTCATATCGTTTAATGAAATACAAAGATAGAAAGACTGTTTCGATTATGTGTAAACGAAATCATATGTAACATCATCAATCCACCCAAATTTGTGATAGATTTCGATCATTGATCCTTGCACAGTCAACAGACAGGATCGATTAATTGTGATCGGAATCTTAATAGAATCGACAAAAGCGATAATTGCAAACTGGGCAAATAATCTTGATTGGTATTGAACGAAATCATTAATTTCAAACAGATCATGACTGAGTTTAATATAGAAACAAATCGTGAATCCAGATATAGCCAATCTCATTCTACAAATCAAATTCAAACAGAGTATCCATTGCAATTACGAATCAACTGATAACATGGTCAAGCTAACAATAAACCAATGCGAATTAATCGGCTGGGTTTTTAGCATAATCGTTATGAATTGAATCTATTCATGATTTGGGTGTGTTTGTACAGAACCACATTGGAAATGATCCGAATTGTATTCCTGTTGCTCGAAGATCATATGGGACATAAAACCGTAACAATTAACCGTATCGAAATCATTGCCAATCATAGCGTATGCATTATAACGAAATTGAATCGAAATGTGATCATTTTCTAAATTGAATATGAGGAACAATTCCTGTCTAGAATAGATACAAACAAATTCGATTGACAGCAGAGCATCCATTTTAACTCAATCAAGCAAATCAAATATACACCAATATCAATCAAATCGATGAAAATCTAATAGAAGCTAAACTGGGAATGATTGAAAAAACGAAATTCCATTAAGTCAAAACAAAGCTATATATAGAATGCATGCAATGTAACAGAGCCATTCAAATGAAATGAATAGAGCTGTTTAAAACCAAAATCAAATCTATATATAAACCTAGATTATTTACAAAAATGACTGATATTAAACATACCTGTGTAACGACGAGACAACTTGACAGGTGAGAGGGAGTTCTGAAGAACAGATCTGAAGAAATGCATACAGACTCAAAACGCATGTTCCAGCCACTGAAAAATTGACCTGTAAAACAAGATCTATATCTCTGTAGCCACTCAATTTCGGAGGAAACCACCCAGAACGAGGGTAAAGGGGCTAAAAACGGTTCTGGGTTTTCAACGGTTAGAGCTAATTCAAATCCGTTTGCCCAAAATCGCTCACGCAAAAACGTGACTCTGGGGGCAATTACGGGGCAGTCTTCTTTGGAAAAATGAAACCACAACCGACTCTGAACAGTATGGGGGTTCAATTCACCCTTCGGGAGCCAGGAGATAGCACACAGTGAGCCAGGCTAAGGGACAAGGGTTTGAACAGAGTGGGCTCAGATATTTTCCCAAAAATCAACAGAGGTAACCCTGTAAGGAGGTAGGCATTAATGCAAATTGTGCGAGGGTGGGAGAGCTTACTTCTGCCATGCATAAGAGTTATTATGAAAGTACAACCACTAGTTTACATAKTTTTTCTACCCATTAACGCATAGTTCAACCATTAACTTATGTGTACAACCAATCAAATGCAATGTACATACCAATACGTGCCAACACTATGCCATAGTATTCAAAACATTCAACGTATAAATCAACACCAAAATCATTATGCGCCAATGTATTAATCAAAAGTTTTAAACAATGGTGCCAATCGATACTCATAAATTGACAAGCCAAGAGCTATAAAAAGATGAGAAATAAGGATTATATCATATATATAAAGAAAAATTAATCATAAACCTTATGCATTTCATAGAATCAAGGATCAGGCAAGTCATATAAAGTGCGAATCCAAACGCTCAATGCTTTAAAAACTCAATAAAATCAAGTTATGCAATCAATATAATAATGTCTAATGAGCATAACGACAATCCTTCTAGCCACATAACAATAAACATAATGTAAGCGCAGTAGTCATATCACTAAAAAAGGTCATGATAGCTCAGATAGTGATCGAAATGTGACCTCGAAAGGGGAAGTTTTTCACGCTTACATTCATGAAAATTTTACGAAGACAAATGTGCAAATGTCGCAAGAAATGAAAATATCGTCTATTTGAAAAATTCGATGAAAACTTGAAGTTTGCAAGACATAGGTGTAGGCAGCTTATAGGACAAAAAAAATTGAATTGGCTGCCAATGCATCCTTCTTCTCCACCAGCATGATCGAGCTCCCAGAGGGAAATGAACTCGACCAAATGTGACCTTTTCTGCAACAACTCCTGAATCTGCCTCTTGATTTTTTCATTCTCCAGAACAGAGCACCAATAGATGGGTCCATTGGGCAACGATGGACCTGGGGTCAGATCGATGGGGTGCTTGACCTGACAGTGTAGAGGCACCACTTCATGGGAGGTGAAGATGTCCTCATACTCATCCACGACCTTATCCATTTGTTGTTTTCGTGTAGCGGGGCCCTATCTGGAGGTCATGGCCATAGTCTTCCTCTTTCCCTGAGGGTGGATCATCAGGAAAACAAATTTCCTAGTTTTGGAAATGAGCTTACTGCATTGTTTTGCAGTAACCAAAGAGATGGTGGTAGGCAATGCTATCTCCGGTATCCTATACAGCTTATTTCCCAAAGTGATAATAATAGCACGAGGCCTAGACTCATACATAGCATGTTGCTTCCACAAGTATGGTTGGCATAATAATACATCAGAAACATCAAGAGGAGCAATGTCACATAATACCTCATCCGTGAAGGGCTTGATGTTGTAGGGAAGACAACATTGTTTACTGACGCGAAGGTGCCATCCTTGGTGAAACCACTCGATGGTGTATGTTTGTGGGTGTGTTGTGGTCAGGAAGCCTAGCTGCTTCATGACCTCTACCAAGATGAGGTTCTTCTGGCTCCCGCTATCGACAATGAACTGCAATGGGGAACCCTTTACCCACATCTTGGAATGGAAGAGACGCTCTGCCTCCTCTGGATCTTCTGGTTCCTCCTTCTAGATCTTCGTGGTGGCAACGGTGGCATTGGGATCTGCATCGATAATATTCTTCCCCCTGTCATTCCCCTTGTTAGGTTTTGATTTAAAGTCGGAGCATGAATCCAATTTAGAAGCCTTCAACTCAGCTACCAGTGACTTCTTGGCCCGACACTCACTTGTGTTGTGAGTGGAGCTCTTATGGAACTCACACCACTTCCCCGTGTCTTTTTTTGTCTTCGTGGTGTTGTGCTTTGCTTGTGGATTTGGAGGGTTGTCATGGGCTGCCCCGCCTTGGCTTGGTCCTTTGTTCTGTGGTTTGGGGGTACCTTTCCCTTGCTTTTGATTTGCAGACCCAAAGTCTCGCCTCTTCTGTTTGAACTTCTGCTCAATCTTGGCAGCATATCGGTATGCCACACCAAGCGAGGAGATGTCGAGGAACTCCATTTCCTCCTAAATGTATCTGTGCAGACAACTGCAGTATTTTAATACCAAATGTTTCTCTGAATCTTTGATACCCAACTTTGAGCATAGGGTATGAAACAGATTCGTCATCTCATGCACATCTTGGTCCCTTTATTTCTGCAGTGTAGTCCATTGTATGTATTTGTACTCATAGCTCCCCACAGGATAATATTGTTCCTTGATGGCATCTCAGAAAGAATTCCATGTGGGTGCGGCCGAGAACGGAGTGGGTTCTCCCTCATCCTATTGCTCCGAGTAGGTTTCCTACCAGTCCTTGACATGGGGGGCAGTTTTGAGGAGTGCGAAAATAATATTTTCTTGGTCGAAAAAGTCATGAACCGAGAAATATCCTTCTAATAGATTCAATCATCTATCTCTAGCATCTACATCTATTTGGCCCTCAAATATGGGAATGTCAAAGTTTACTTGTACCTTAAAAGGAGTGGTGCCTCCAGAGTGGTTGTTGGATGTCGATGCACCGCTAGTGGGAATCCGTTGAAGAATTTGGGTAAAGTTGTCTATCATCACGTTCCTTTGTTTCTTGAGGGACTCCTCGAGCAACATTTTGATAGGATCTCCTACTCCCTCATCTTTCTTTTCTTCCCCCATGGGCATTCGTCGGGGTTTGCGAGGATAATCTTGCAAAGGTTCAACCAGATCGAGCCCCAACTCCTTATAACCTGACCTCGTTGGGGACATGCAAAGAAGGATCAAGAATGAGAAGACTGCTCTGATACCACTGCTCCAGATTGATGTAGGAACACAATGAAATACATAAATACACATAAACTTAGAGATGCAGCGGAAATAAAACTTCATTTCATTAATAACAAAAATGACTGAAATATGCTTACAGACAAAATGGAAATAAACTAGCTAGGGCGTCGGTAGCTTATCTCTGAGAAGAGTTGTGGTAGCTACTAGCCTCTGAACTGTGTTACAATGAGGCTCGAAGGCCTATTATTATTGAGAAACAATGGAAAACCCTAAACATCCAAATACCTAACCCTAGGAGATGAATCACCAAGACTATGGGCCCCGTTTAGGTAAGTTGGTACATCATCTTCCCGGGGACGTAACCTTGGCATACGATCTTCGTTTGATGTGTTCCATACCTCATTAGAAGGATCTATCCGATGATTACAACTTGTAGGTGAGAAACATCAATCTAAAATCCATGTTTCTGCCCGTTTTCCCAAAAAACGTCGTTTAGGGCCTCAAAACGACTCTAGAAGTTCAGGACCCAAAAAACTGCTAAAAATAGTAAACTATGCGGAAACTGAAAAACTAAAAGAAGCAATGGTGGGGGTCCAAGTGGAATATGTGGGTGGCCACCAATATCCACCTGCATCATACTGTTAATTTTTTATGCCATTATTATAGTTCTTTTCATTTCAATAGATAAGAGCAACATAAGAACAAGATCACTGAGAAATACACATTCACAAGAGACACAACATTTATCCTGGGAAACCCTCTAGAGAAATAAAACCCAACGAAAACTTCCTTATCATAAATTTCCAATACAATGTCAAGAGATAACTCAAACCGATATAGATAGTCCTCTCCAAAAGATGTGCCACTCTTCTCCCTCTCTCCAACTGGTAAGTTGCAACTTGCCTCTTAAAAAATGAGCAAGTGTGTTGTGTGATAAAGTGAGGCACTAGCCTCTCTATATATACAACTCTGGCACATGTGAAGGGTCTTCACTGGCAGGGATGACCTCTCACTCTGGGTGGGTAAACCCACCTTTATTATATTTCTGGGTCTCAATAATAACTGTTGGGGTCGACTTCTTATTCTGCCTATTACAATTGTCTGTTGACCAATCCACAAAAGGGGATTTGGTCCTAATACAATTACCGACATGATTAATCCACAATGGGGATTAATATTATAAATAATATATCAATAATAATAAGAATACTCTTTGCAGTTACATTATTTCAACACTCCCCCTTAACAAGAAGGGTATTCTTCAACAACATCAGGCAAGAGAGGTTTGCATCATCAATGTCATCAGGAGGACAGTATTGTCAATATCATCTTGGAACATTGGCTGGCATATTTACAAGTCATCAGAAGTTTTCTTCATCGACAACATCGTCGTTCTTGAAAGAATTCCATCATCATCTGCATCAATATGTATCAGTAAAAATGATACCTCATCACAACACTAGGCTGGCACATCACAGTACTACAATGGCTCAATGTCACAGCTGTTAAGCTGGTAGCTCAGTGTCAGTCACATCTTTCTTTACGTCTAACAATTAGGTCAAAAGAAAGGTATACATCATATTGCTTTACATCTAACAACTGGGTCAAAAACAAGGAACACATCAACATCTTGCTTTACGTCAAACACCGAGGTCAGAAGCAAGGAATCATCTTGCTTTACTTCTAACAACTAGGTTAGAAGAAAGGAACACATCAACATCTTTTTTTACGTCTAACAATGAGGTCAGAAGCAAGGAATCATCTTGCTTTATGTCTAACAGCTAGGTCAAAAGAAAGGAACACATCATCATCTTTCTTTACATCTAACATCGAGGTCAGAAACAATGAATCATCTTGTTTTATGTCTAACAACTAGGTCAGAAGCAAGGAACACATCATCATCTTGCTTTACATCTAACAAGAAGGTCAAAAGCAAGGAATCATCTTGCTTTACATTTAACAACTAGGTCATAAGAAAGGAATCACACATCATCTTCCTTTATGTCTAACAACGAGGTTAGAAGCAAGGAATCATCTTGCTTTACATCTAACAACAAGGTCAGAAGCAAGGAATCACACATCATCTTTCTTTACGTCTAACAGCGAGGTCAGAAGCAAGGAATCATCTTGATTTACATCTAACAGCAAGTTCAGAAGCAAGGAATCACACATCATATTGATTTATGTCTAACAGCGAGGTCAGAAGCAAGGAATCATATATATACTCCCCCTTTCAGGGAGGGTCCTTTCGGACTATACCAAGCTTATCTTGAAAGTGTTCAAACTTTACACGAGATAGAGGTTTGGTCAACAAATCAGGAACGTATTCATCCATGCTAATATATAGGAGCTTCAAGGCTCCTCTCTGCACCATGTCACGGATGTAATGATAGCGAATCTCTATGTGCTCCGACCTATCATGGAATACAGGATTCTCTGTCATTTTTATGCAACTCTGGTTGTTACATAGGATCGTGGTTGCTTCCATCTCTAGGTCAAATAGACCAGTCCGCAACTTTCAAAGCCATATAGCTTCGTAGCTAGCAGAACATGCAGCAATGTACTCTATTTCCACTGTGCTGAGAGTAATACTGGATTGCTTCCTACTCTGCCATGAGATCATGGCTGATCCCAAACTGAAACAGCATCCAAAAGTGATTTTTCTGTCAGCAACGCTTCCTGCCCAATCTACATCAGTGTATCCACTCAGTGTGAATTTATGATCTCGATCATAGCTGAGACCATAATCTATTGTACCTTTAAGGTACATCATCACATGTTTTGCAGCCACTAGGTGAACACGTCTAGGCTCTACCAGAAACTGACTCAAGGTGTTCACTGCAAAACAAATGTCTGGTCTGGTGTTCGTCAGGTACATCAGTGATCTAATAATTTGTATGTACATTGTGGAATCTATCAAGTCTAACAAAGTATCGACCAAAAGCTTCAGCTTCGTTTCCATGGGTGTATTCATGGACTTACATTCTAGCACGTCGAATCTCTTTAAGATTTGGACTGTGTACTTCCCTTGGTTAAGGAAGATCCTTTATGGACTTTTCCATACCTCAAGGCCTATGAAGTAATGCATTAGGCCAAGGTATTTCATTGAAAATTTTGTGGCAAGTCTCTTTTTACATTCAGTGATGAGATTTTCTTCTCCAGTTAAGAATAAGTCATCCACATACAGTAGTAGGATTACTGGTTCATTATCCATAATTTTTAAGTAGAGATTTGAGTCTGCTTTACTCTTGGTAAATCCTAAGCTCGTCAAGAAACTGTCTATATGGCCATACCAAGATCTAGGGGCTTTCTTCAATCTGTATAAGGCTTTCTTCAATCTGCAGACATGAGACTTCCTGCCTTCAACCTCAAATCCTTGGGGTTGCTCTATATACACTTCCTCTTCAATAACACCATTCAGGAAAGTTGTCTTCATGTCCATCTGGTGAAGCTTCCATTTCATATTAGCTGCAAGAGTTATGATGGTTCTAATTGAAGTGTATCTAGCTACAGGAGCAAATGTCTCTTCATAGTCAATGCCTTCTTTTTAGGAAAATCCACAAACAACAAATCTTGCATTATATTTCTTAATACTTCCATCAGCAACATGTTTTAATTTGAAGAGCCATATTGATGATACCACATCCTTACTTTTTTGTCTGAGAACTATTTCCCATACATCATTATTTATTATGGATTGGTATTCCTCTATCATGGCATCTGCCTATTCCTTCTTTTGAATGGATTCTTCAAAGTAGGTAGGTTCTTCATCTAGTAGATTACACATCAAATCCATGTAAGTGGAGAATAGCTTTGGTTTTTTTACCTGTCTTGTGGTTCCTTCTGGAACACCATACTTCTCTCCATCTTGAATGAGCTATCTTTCCCAAGCAAGCTTTGTTTTATGGGAGAAAGTCATTTGAGGAGGTTCTTGAACTTTTGATATATCGTGGTCTTCAGGAGTCTCCTCATCAAGGGAAGTTACAACTTCCCTTATTGGTTTTGCAGCTCTGGGAACTTCCCTCATGGATTCTGCAATCCTGGGATTTACATGTTCCTCTTCATATACTTCTTCAATCTCACATCATCTTGATTTATTAAGTGTTGCTTCTTCATCAAAGGTCACATCCTTGCTGATTTCAATGTGGCAGTGACTAGGTATGTATATTTTGAAGGCCTTGGAGACCTCACAGTATCCCACAAATATTCCCTTCTTTCCGGAGGGTTCCATCTTGTTTCTTTTCTCTTTTGGTATATGAATAAACACTGGACAACCAAATATTTTGAGATGTCTTACCTCTGGCTTCTTTCTGGTGAACATCTCTTCCGATGTCTTGAACCCAAGTGCGCTATGGGATAATCTGTTCTTGACATAAAAAACTTCCATTGCTTCTTCTACCCATAAGCACATAGGAAGATCTTGATTTTGAATCATGGTCTTTATAGCTTCCATAATTGTTTTGTTCTTCCTTTCAGCTACAACGTTTTGTTGAGGATTATAGGGAGTAGTGAGTTCCCTCTTGATCCCAACATCTCTGCAGAATTTCACGAACTCTTTTGAGGTATATTCTCCTACATTATTTGACCTGAGTATCTTAATCTTTCTTTCAGAAAGATTCTCTATCAAGGCTTTGAGTTCCTTGAATTTACTGAATACTTCATCTTTAGATTTCAAGAAATATATCCAAGTCTTGCGATAATAGTCATCAATGAATGATACATAGTATAGATACCCTCTAATGGAGGATGATTGCATTGGGCCACACACGTATGAGTGAATGAGTTCCAGTACTCCTTCCTCTTTGCTGTCCCTTTTTGGGAAAGGGTTCTTGATATTCTTCCCTTGCACACATCCATTGCATATGCCTTCCTAATCACCCTTGAGTTATGGTAAACCTGTGATATCTTTTCATATGTATGGTAGTGCCTTGTAGTTGATGTGGGCTAATCTTCTATGCCAAAGTTTTCATGAGTTTTCAATGGCATGGTTCATGGCAGTCTCTAGGTGACCCTTTAGCTTATATAAGTCATTTTCTTCATTTCCGATGATGATTGCTTCATTTATGGTTTCTCCCTTAGCCCACATAAGAACTTATCCATCTACGAAGGAAACTCTATAGCCTTTCTTTTCTAAAGTTGATATGGAGAGTAAGTTATTCTTCAAGCCTGATACATAGAGTACGTCCTTCATTGTTATTGAGTTTTTTGAATCTAGCTTGTAGTTTGATTCTCCCACTCCCTTGATGGAATATTGGTAATCATCTCCAAGTGTCACCTTTTAAGAAAACTTCTTTTCTGAAATACAAGAGAGAGTACTTTTCTTACCCGTCATGTGTTTTGATGCACCGCTATTAATGAGCCATGTGTCCTCTCCAGGTGATACAGATCCTGAGAGGGACGAGATCAAGACATGGTCCTTAATCATCTTCATAGGTGGTTCTTCATCTTCAACTATGTGGGCATTTTGCCTCTTGTGTTTCCTCTTGTATTCTTCTCTTCTGACTGGACAAGAATTCGCCTTGTGTCCTATCTTATCACAATGATAACATTGTATGGATGAGAGATCCCTTCCCTTGTGTTGTCCTTTCTTATGAAAATTTCTTGGATGAGATTCTTTGTTGTTGAATTTGTTTGATGGTTGAGGTTCTCTATGAGTTTCCGTTTTGAAGTAGGGTTTCCTCCTTCCTCCTTTTGTATGAGTAGCTAGGGTTTGATCATCATCCCTTGCTAGAAGTGCTTCACGGTTAGCTATCCTTGTCTCTTCTTGGATGCATTCTTCTCATAAGCTCTCAAATTGTAGTTTCTCCTTTCTGGCACATATCGTCTAGATGAAAGCATCCCAAGGGATTGTGAGACCATTTAGGGCCATCATTATGAATTTGTCTTCATCTATGGTGTCTCCAATTGCTTTTAATTGTTCTTTAATTTCTGATATTCGGGAGAAATATTATTGAATCATTTCTCCTTTCTACATCTTGGTATTCTTCAATTGAGATCTTAGGTTCATCTTTCAGTTGATGTTCTTTCCTTCGTATAGTTTTATTAGAGAGTCAAACATCTCTTTCAGATTTTTCTTGGATGATACATATAGGATCAAGTGGTCTTTAATTGAATCTACAATGATTCTTTGAGCCCTGATTGAGTCCTTCTGATGCTTTGCTTTCTCTACGACATCTTCAGGTTTTGCCACTTCTTCTTTGATGAATCTTGCTAGGTCATTCTCTGCAAGGATCAGACCGATCCTATACTTCTAGGCATGGAAGTTGTCTATGCCTTCTATTTTCTCAACAACCTTTGTGCTTGCAGACATCTTGTACTTGAGGCTATGAAAAATGACCAAAAATGAAAATGCTTAGAATCAAATTTTGACCTTACTAGGAGGTGCGCTTGGCCGAGGCGAGTAGCCTGGTGTACTTGGATCTGAGAAAATCCGTGTTTTTCCCCTTCAAATCTGATCTACGGATTTTTGGACTGGTGCTTCTGGTACTTCTAGTACTTTTGTGAAGCTAGGGTTTCACTTTCCGGGAGATCCAACCACTAAAAAGGTGTGTTGTAAATGCCAAAATGATCCTTGAGGGAGGGCGCAACTTTCTAGGTAGTTTTGGAGCTAAAAAGATTCACTTTTGAAAAACCCTAATTTGCAGGTACTGCAACAGTGACGTTCTTCTCTTGCGAAATATGCTTCCTTCAGGTTGGCTCTAATACCATGTTAATGTTTTATGCAATTATTAAAGTTCTTTGCATTTCAATAGATAAGAGCAACATAAGAACAAGATCATTGAGAAATACACATTCACAAGAGACACAACATTTATCCTGGGAAACCCTCTAGGGGAAGAAAACCCAGCAAAAAATTCCTTATAATGAATTGCCAATACAATGTCAAGATATAACTCAAACCAATACAGATAGTCCTCTCCAAATGATGTGCCACTCTTCTCCCTCTCTCCAACTGGTAAGTTGCATCTTGCCTCTTAAAAAATGAGCAAGTGTGTTGTGTGATAAAGTGAGGCACTAACCTCTCTATATATACAAGTCTAGCACGTGTGAAGGATCTTCACTGGTAGGGCTGACCTCTCACTCTGGGTGGGTAAACCCACCTTTATTATGTTTCTGGGTCTCAATAATAATTGTTGGGGCCGACTTCTTATTCTTCCTATTACAATTGTTTGTTGACCAATCCGCAAAAGGGGATTTGGTCCTCATGCAATTACCAACATGATTAATCCACAATGGGGATTAATCTTATAAATAATATATCAATAATAATAAGAATACTCTTTGCCGTTACATTATTTCAACATTTACTTCTTATCAACAATGACAAAACAATAATGAGTCATATTTACATCAAACAATATTGGGTCCATTACCCAAACCTTTGTGCTACGTGTCTTTCTTCAATGGTTGACATCAATGACAACCAACATTAATCAACAATATCCCCCTTTGGCATTGATGGTAACACCCTGATGCAACACTGAAATCATATCACTCATGCTCCCCTTGGAGCCATGCCTCTGTCCTCTGCATCTGATAAATATGCTCCTCCTGGAACCATACCTCTGTCCTCTACATTTGATAAATCTCTCTCTCTTTTTCATCAATGGAAAAGGTATCTTTGCATCTAGGGTTGCTCCCCCTGACAGATTGTCCTCTTATGGTGCTTCCTCGTGTACATCTAAGACATATAAGATAAGCATTCAAAAAGTATTCATTCTTGGAGTATAAATAACTCCAAGTCTTTGGCGAAGATATTCAAAGGATTCTCGTGGAAGTGGTTTTGTAAAGATGTATGCCACTTGTTCTTTTGTGCCCACATACTCAACTCTGATATTCTTTTCAACAACCTGTTCCTGTAGAAAGTGATACTTGATTGGAATGTGCTTAGTCTTGGAGTGCATCACAGAGTTTTTTGAGATGCTGATGGCACTTGTATTATCACAATATATTGGAATAGGCTCATCATACTCAACCTCTATATCTTTCAAAGTTTGTTTCATCCAAAGAACCTGTGTACAACATGTTGTTACTGCAATATACTCTGTCTCAACTGTAGATAGAGATATCGATGATTGTTTCTTGCTTATCCATGATACCAAACACTCACCTAAGTAGAACGTTGCTCCACTGGTGCTTCGTCGGTCATCAATACAACCTGCCCAATATGCATTTGTGTAGGCAATAAGTTCTATATCTTTTCCTTTTAGATACCATAATCCAAACTCTTATGTTCCTTTGTGATATTTGAAGATCCTCTTTATTGCTAAAACATGTGATTCCTTTGGTGCTTCTTGAAATCGTGCCACCTATCCAACTACCTGCATTACATCTTGTCTGGATGTTGTCACATATAGTAGGTTGCCAATCATTGACCTATATTTCCTCTGATCTGTAGACTTTGAATCATCATCTTTGCTCAACTTACAATGTGTTTGCATGGGAGTGATCACTGGTTTGAAATCTTCTATTCCGAACCTCTTTAGCATTTCTATGATATACTTGGTTTGAGAAATAAAAATTCCTTGGTTGCTTTGATGTATCTGAAGTCCTAGAAAGAAGGATAGTTCGCCAAGTAATGACATTTCAAATTCATTCTGCATGTCTTTTGCAAATTTCTGGCTTAACCTGTCATCATCACTACCAAAAATAATATCATCAACATAAACCTCAATTAATCAAATATTATCTTGACTTACCTTGATGTAGAGGTTGTTGTCTGCACTTCCTTTTTTGAACCCTGCCTACTATAGATACTTATCCAGTTTGGAGTACCATGCTCTAGGAGCCTGTTTTAGACCATACAAGGCCTTCTTTAATTTACACACATAGTCTGTGTTCTCTGACAACTGAATTCCTTCTAGTTGTTCAATGTAGACTTCTTCTTCAAGTTCCCCATTCAGAAACACTGATTTTATGTCCATCTGATATACTTTAACATTTTTGGAGCATGCATAAGCTAAAAGAAAACAGATTGCTTCCATTCTGGCAACTAGGGAAAATGTATCTTCAAAGTTGATTCCTTCAGTCTGTCCATATCCTTTACATACCAATCTAGCTTTGTTCCTTGTAACCTGTCCATCTTCATTCAATTTATTCCTGAAAACCCATTTTGTGCCAATCACATTCTTGTTCTTTGGTCTTGGAACCAATTCCCAAGTGTCATTTTTCTCTATT
>ML777907.1:2201687-2215832 GCA_009831015.1 Picea engelmannii | reverse complement strand
GCATATAAGAACCACTTAGGGAGGTAACCCAGTCGGGGCCGATGAATGAAAGTTGATCAATAGTCACAATTCTTCCATCGTGAGGGAAAGATATCACACGAAAAAGGGTGGATACAAGAGCTTTCATAGCATAGACATAATCCTGCCCAAGGAGTAAAGAAAAATCCAAGGGGTCTCAGACTACCATGACATTGATTAAGACAATTTTCCCTCCAAAAGTTACAGGAAACTGAGGAAGGATCCCTAAAGGTTGACTATTTCTTCTGTTAAAAGCTAACATATTCTGTGTAACCGATGCAAGTTGTGGACAACCCAAAGCGTACGAAGCAACAGAGGACAAAATACTAATGGATGCACCTTCATCTATCAGCGTTTGAGGAATGTCCCGACCACAAATCTGTACTGTAATATGAAAAGGAATGTGAGAGGGAAGATGAGGTCTAGTTAGCACACCCCAATCAAAAAGGATGGCCTCATTACTTGGAGGGGGTTTCGCAGGAGAACGAGGAATGCCCCCCAGCATGGTAGAGTCTGTATTAATGAGAAAAACATGGGAAGTATCGGGTTTACTCTCTAGAAGGAGAGCAGGATCGATCGATGATTGGATCAGATCAACCAATGGTGGACTTGTATAGACCACTTTAGCACTCGTCAGAGGAAGAGTGGGACTGACCGATGAAGGGACTGGATCAGTCACTTTGACATTCCTCAATGGAGGAATGGGATCGATCGATGGTGAAACTGGATCGACCGCTTTGGAACTCTTCAGAGGAAGAGTGGGACTGACTGAGGAAGGGATTGGATTAGTCACTTGAGCACTCCTCAATGGAAGAGTGGGATTGACTGACGATGTAACCAGAGAAACCACTTTAGTTTCATTCTCCAAAGGAAGAATGGGGTCGACAAGTGGAAACAGATCGACCGCTTTGGTGTCACTCTCTAACGGGAGAGTGGGATCGACTGAAGATGAAAAACGATCGACCACTTTGGTGTCACTCTCTAATGGGAGAATGGGATCGACCGAGGATGAAAACAGATCGACCACTTTGGTGTCACTCTTTTGATGAAGAGCGGGGCTGATCGGTGACGGAACTGGATCAGCTACTTGGGTTCGTGGTTCAATCGAGGAGGAAACTAGATTGACCACATGATCAACCAGACTGACTGGGGATGGAACCAGATTGAGAAACCCATCAACCAATGATGGGTTGGAGGAAAGCTTACGATAACCTTTTGGAATTTTAAGTTTTTCCAAAAGAGAAGAAGCCTCGTCCATGCAAGGACAAAGGTGAGAGTAATGATTACCTTTACATAACATGCAAGGGAACTTGACAATTTTCTTCTTCTTACCAACCTGAACATCACTAGTTGATGAAGTATCATCGACTTGACCGACAGAGGCCGATAATGTGGAGGACCACATTTCTAAGACCTGGGTAAGACCGAGGCAATACCTCAGAAAGTGGTCACCCTTACAAAGGCTACAAGGGAATTTGGGTTTTGGATTCTTAACAGTAATTGGGTACTATTAACAGTAATTGGTTTCTTAAAGCCAACATCTGATGTCGTTGGGTTCTTTGTCCTTTTCGGGTTCTTCTTCTTCTTCTCTTTTTGTTTCTTCTTCTTCTAATCAACCTGACTACTTGCTTTAGAGCTTTCACTAGGCAAAGAAGGAGAAATGGAAGGAGAATTGATGGATGAAGAAGGCAAAAAGTCGACATGAGGTTGATGTGTGGGTGGTGTATTGACATCTAAAGTATTAGGTGAAACTGAAACATTGGGAGGATTCGGGATCACCGGAGTGGGGAACAACCAAACTGGTAATCCAATAGTGAGTCCTGGAAGACTCAGTGTGGCAACATATGGAGGACCAATGTTTCCAAATGAAGGAAAAGTATAAGCTTCCCCAGAAGAAGGGGTTCCTCCATTGGTACTCCCAGGATTCGATGCCATTAACACTGACTCAACCTAAGGTCCACTAAGTAAAACAAACAACACATGCTATGAATCTGAGAAGCAATCAATCAAACAAACCTTCCTACGATGAAACCACTAGTTGGTGATGAAATCCAATGTCGTGAGATCAAAATAGGAAGGGGCGGGGATAGAGCGGGTGGATCAGTTATGTTGGCGAACTGCTTAACATACTTACGCCTTGGTGCAAGCTTCCACACAGTAATTTTGGATTTACCCTCCAAGGAACCCGAGTGAGTTTGACCAATGTCTGTTCCAGGTACAGTGAGACTTCCCTTCACCATCACCTTGTGTGAGACCCTAAAGATTATGGCTACTAAGGTCACCAACTTGTAGTCAGCCCCTGGGCAGGTACAGTTGACAATCCAGTCAGAACGTATGGGCAAGATAACAAGTCCAAAATCAACTTAAAAGGCTTCCACTCAACATTGTGGGTATACCTTCTAGTGACCCCCAATATACGATCCGACCACTACAAATAGTTGGGCCATAGAGGGATAATCTCCATAACTCACATGAGTGTGACCTCGTACGTAACCCCTGTGTGAGAGGGGAATCACAGCAAGCCAATATGACAATTGGATTTGACTCTCCCTACCGCAGTATACTAAGTTTGTTTGATAGCTTTGGAAAGTTATCCTTTCAACCTATTCCAAAGCTCTACACCTTAAACTAATGTAGGTTTGCTAACAAAGATGTAAAAAGTCTGATAAATTTTAGTTAAGCATTGATTTTAATGGCTATTGTTTACTCAGAGGGTGTACGAAAGTAAAACTGATGGAATGATTAATCAATTCCCAAAAATATGCATGAAATATGATAAGCAATCGTTTCTTTTCAATGAATACCTATTTAAGGTAAAGAGGAAGATTCATTTTCACTATCAAACACTTGATAAGGAATTCCCTCAATCATTTTTGTTCTCAATCAAATACAATATGATGCTACAAGATTTCAGAAATGCAAACTAATCACTAAGATGTACCTTTGTCGTTTTCATGCGAATGATAATCAATTCAATGCAAAACTTGTCCTGCCAACTACCCTTTCGGATCAAGGAGATTCAGACAAGAAAATGCAGATTTCGCACAAACAACACACCCTTTTGCAATCAAACAGGAGAAAGAAAACCAAAAGCGCAAAAAGAAGGAGAAAGAGATTGGATCAGATGACCTCAAAGAACCAAATGAGAAGAGTTACAGACTTCAAATGTCCTTCACTAGAGTTCCCGCTTAGTCGGATAGGAGAGAAGAAAGCAAGGGATTGATTTCAAGCTTTCAACAGCAAAAACTCAAAAATAATGAAGAAGGGCATAAAATATGAACAAAAATGTGTTTACTTCTCAGGAGGAAGCATGTCAAAGGTCAAAGGAAGAATCATTCAATCACAAAGCATCTCAGCAAGTGAAAAAACAAGGTTTTTAACCTCAAAAATGCAATTTTTGAAGGGATTTTGTGAAAACAGGGTCTGGTGCTCTGGTGTAAGGGACACCAAGGCATTATAAATCTCTTTCCAACACTCTAAGGGAGTTTTGGCACCCTGCTAACAAGGCAGGGGAGCACTGGTGCCCAAAAACTCACAAAAATGTCCAAAAAACCTTAAAATTCAGTCAAATTTTGACAAACAAGATGAGTGTGATGGAGTGAAGGGTCAATCAACAAATGCAATCAGATAAATGGGGTGAACAAGGTCTGAATACAATCAGGTAAGACAAGTTCTTATGAGGAAAAATCAAAAATAAAAGTTTCAATTCGACTTCCCTAGTATGGTTGCCAGTTTTTGTTGTAGGAAACTCTCCCTGCGGATAAGTAGATTGCCTCAAATATCTAGACCCTTAACTCTAAGATAGAAAGTTCTTAACGTGGACACTGACCTCCTTTCAAATCTATACAAACTAATGCATGAGGAGGAAGGAGAAGAGAAGTACCTTTTAATCGACGTTTGTCCCTGCATGCTCTGAGTTGAGCTCTAATCTTTCACTCCTCGGTGAGCCCTGTAGACAAACAAAGTATGACCACTTCCTACTCTATTTATATTAGCCTGAAAATATATCTATCTATCAAAGATAATTTCATGTAAAATCAGACACAAACTAAAAAGAAACAGGCCAAGCAAATTATATTAATGAGGACAAAACATTGCTTACAGTCGTAGATGGATTGCAGCAGTTTTGCCAAGTCCTCCTTCTCTACCCCTTGCTCAAAATATCCACAATTTGAATGATTATAGCTTCATTGATTGCTCCCTATGATATCATAGGTCTCTTGCCTCCAAAATATCTCTGTGCCAGCACCACTTATAAGATCATAAGTTTGGTGCGATTCTCCTTTTCCAGTCCTCTTTCACCATTAGAAAGCTTGCTTATATAGCCTTGGAGAGGCTCACCAACGTGAGATATCCTTGGGGAAGGTGAGGATTTTACTCCTTCAGTTGAGGATCTACCCTAAGATCATGGTTGGACTAGGGATTCAAATCCAACTTCCTTCCAAGAATGAAAGGATCCTTCCCCCATTCATCTCAACAACTTAACTATTGCCCAGAATAGGTAGCGCTCCCTCAAAAGGACCATCATAGCGTTGTAGCGCTCCCTAGTAGGCTTTAGGGGGGTTCCAGTGCTCTCAAAATCCATAGT
Source organism: Picea engelmannii (assembly GCA_009831015.1). Lineage (NCBI taxonomy): Eukaryota > Viridiplantae > Streptophyta > Pinopsida > Pinales > Pinaceae > Picea > Picea engelmannii. Next base: position 2,211,226 of record ML777907.1, on the reverse strand, counting down.
TCTCCATCAAAAGGGCCAGAGGAGCTTTATAACTCTCCTAGACAGTGTAAGGGGGAGTGTCGGTGCTCCCATAAGAGGTATAGGGGAGTGCTCTCCTTCAAAAGCTCAGTTTTTTAGGTGCTTTCAGATGGCAAAAGGTTCATGAGCCTGCTGACTCATTTCTTCTCTTCCAAATAAAATGTTTGAGGTGATTCAAGTGTCTTTCTCATGTCGTTATAGGCACAACATAGGCATCATGGCAGTATGCTTCCTTGACACTTGTGACACTTGTGAGCAAAAAGCGACACTTGTAATGACAACACTTGCGACACTATAGAAGTGAGTAATTTTGACGTGTAACACCTTCTCCAAATGAATTATAGTTTACGTTCGTCCTAGCGGAGTGCTGGTGAGAACCACTGAGAGAAGGGGACGAAGAAGGTATATGACCCCCTCCATAATGGAAACAATTATAGGGAGCTGAAGTGCCCCCCATGGATCCTTGCAGAGGAGCATTCGAGCTCCCTGCTCCCGAACCTAAAGTCTGTAGAGTGGAGTAGGAAAGGATAGAGTTCATATCAAATCCAGGCATCTCGTATGAGAACAAAGGGCCTGTCGCACTCTAGGTGAAAGGAACAATGATCGTCACCATAGACAGAATCAGACCATTTCTCGAGGTAGAGGCGGGCGAGACCATAGTGTTCCGGACCTGCGACGGTTGGTTAGGAGGTGGAAAACCCCCTGTAGTGACAGATGTAGAGGGAGTATGAGGATTCCCTGAATAAGTAGCAGCATTTGTCTCCATCACTACTTGTGACACTACCTGACACTCGTAAGGGTAAACCTGTACAACGATGGGTGTCGATAGATCAGTGATCAGAGGGTTATATGGACCAAGAGATTTTGCTCCAAGGTCATAAATGGTTGGTTCCTATGGAATCAAATGTTCTCCTCTCAGATATGGATTTGGCATAGTTTGTTGTGGCCCAGTCACCTCAAAATACCCTCGTTGGTCTAGTCTTCACCTTAGCAGTGGCGGCGGTGGATCCAGATTAACTGGTGGAAGGCCAAGAAGCCTTATCGACCGGCGGAGCTCTTGATCTTCCACAGTGTGAGAATATCAATGACACGCTAGGGATTTATATTGATGTTAAATATCAACACACACTAGAAAAATCTCCTATGAGATAAGACAAGTAGATCACTAGCTAGTTGGAAGAACAACTACACCAACCAACACTAGAGCAACTTACCGATGCAAGTGAAACTCGAATAAGAAAGCACCCTCTAGGTATAATCTACAAATCATGGCTCAATTTTTTCCTTAGGTACCATGGTATACCCCCACATTCACCTGTGTAAGTCACTAAGATAAAGGCAACTAGGTTTCCAGCACGCAAACAGTCACTAGGTGGGTACAGTCGACAATCGGGTGGACCGCAATGAGAAGGGTATCAAGATTGAAACCTATCAAGGGTATCGAAATAAAGTGTTCTGGAAGACGACTGATGACCTTGAATGGATTCAAGACCCATGAAGCTCTGTGGAAAATGCGATCAATGAAATCCCAGGATAATCCCTCTATATGTGTTCCCCACTACGCTGGTCCGACTTTTGAAGGGTTATCTCTGCTACCTTTCCGTATGTGACCTCGTGTTTAGCCCCTGTGTTATATGGGGGTCCCGGATAACTTTCACGGTTACTGGACTTTCAAGCACTCCCTAGCATAGACTCCTATGTTTGTTTTTGTAGCCTTGAAGAGTTTCCCCTCCAATCCTAAATGAAGGTTCTAGCATAGACTAAATAGATGGAGCCTACAAACAAACAGTCTAATAACTTTTAATTAAGCGTCAATTTTAGTGTTTGTCTTAAGTCAAAGGGAATGGAAGTGGAACCAGTGATGTTCTTTAAGAGACAAAAGAGAAGAGCATAAAATGAAACTGAAAAAAAAACTACTTCTTCTTCACAAATAAAGATTTGCCAATTTAAACTCTTTAACCAAACTTTTTCGTAACTACTTTTCTTAGATCTTTGAAAAGAAAAACATAAAACAAGATTTATCTAGACTATGAGCTACTTAATGTCCTAAGTATTGAAATAATGAACTTAAGAAAACTTTATTTTTCCTTGATAAATAAAGCAACTAACCTAATCTACTTTTACCAAACAAAGAAATGATTTTTTTTATTATTATTTTATGCTTCAAAACAAGAAACTTGAAAATGAATTCTTTTCTTTTCTTCTAAAGAAAAGAAGGGGAAAATGAGGACAAGACAAGACCAGGAAATTACTTCTGGCCCACTGTGGATCGCAGGGAGTCACTAACAATACCAAACAGGCAGATCAGAAAAGAATCACAAGCTCGTCTAAAAACCCTAATAAAGAAAACACAATAAATCTTTGATGAACAAAAGCTATATTGAGGTCAGGCCTAGGCTATAGAATGCTATAATAGAGACTTGGACTAGATCAAGAAACCCTTGAGAAGTATGACTTCTGACAGGGAAGAGGATGATTGTCTCTTCTTTAAAAATGATTTTCTCAACACACGCACACTACTGACACTTCAGCAACATGTGTATGTATGCAGGCCATCTAAATGTAGGGCATGTATGTACGCGTGAAGACCCACTACAGGCCACGTACACCTATGTAACTTTCTAAAAAAATAAAACAATAGTCAAGATATCAAGGTAGGGAATACTAGTATGGAAGCCCAGAATCCCTTAAATACTCAGACACTTACAGAAACTCAAAAAAGGAAATTAAACCAATTAAAACACCTAAAAAGAATATACCCTAAAAACTCCTAGAGGTTTCCCCGGTATGGTCGCCAATTCTGCTATAGTGGGAAAACCCCCTACGGAGTACATTAGGGTTCTAAAGTGTAGGCATAGCTAACCATCTAAAGTCTCCTACTTTTAATAACTATCCCGACATTACCCCACAATCATACATAAAAAGAAAAAGAATAGGGATCCGATAAGCTTACCTTAAACCATGCATCCGGTGTCGATCCCTTTGCGCTCAGTTGTTTCTCGATTGCAGTTCTCCTCCCAAGGCTAACCTACATTCACCAAAAGAAAAACAATAAAATACAAGAATGTATTCTATATATGGATTAGTGGGTTAGATATCATAACAAAAATACAAATAAATCATAAAGATTGAAGACATCATTTGGTGGGACAGAAAAAGTATTTATTTATATTAATCTCACAAAGTCACTTACAATATGAGACCAAAAACTGCTCCTCAAACTCGGTCCTGGGCTCCTCTTCACCATGCATCAATGCTTCCACATATTCTTCTCCTCTTCATTTCTCTCTAGGGATATGGAAATGGTTTGCAATGGAGGAAAAAGAGCTGGAAAAAAGAATTTTGGCTCAAACTCACAATGTGGTTGCAAAATATCGGGGCAAAGGGGGATATTGAAAAGGGAAAAGTTTCTTTGCTCTCATGCTTCATGTTGGAGAGGGACCCAAACACCTTATTTAATAGGCCAAAAAGATATTTATTCGGTTGGGTGACCGGCTATGGGCGGTCAAATTGTTAGGTAATTACCCGAAAACCCATATCCCCTTGCAATTTTTTATTTTTCATGATTTTTGTGAGTATATGCGGGCTTTAATGGTGCAACAAGCATGTGTATGCAGGCACTAGTGTTGCAAGTCACGTACATCTTCAAAAAAATGGTTTTTTGGAAGATTTGTTCAATGATGGCTTGGAAAAAATAACAAGTAAGATGGCCTAATGCCAGGTATGAATGTCTGGTGCAATTTAGGGTTATAAAAATCGATAAGGAAGTGTTGAAGCCAAAGTGTTTGGATGACATAATTGACTAATCCTCTATAGTCGGTCTCTACGGAAGATAAAGAAATGGTTGATTGCTTCTTACTTGACCAATAAATTGGGCCTGACACCAAACTGAGAGTGTACCCAGATGTGGACTTGCGATCTGTTCTACCACCATCCCAATATGAATATTTGAAGCCTATGAGATCTAATGCACAACCAAATGCATAGTGAATCCCATAACTCATGGTTCCCTAAACATATATGAGGATGCGCTTGGAAGCCTTCCAGTGTAGATCATGGGGTTCTTGCATGTATCTTGAAACTTCTCCTACCACATATGAGATATCTGGATGGGTGTAGGTGAGATACAGAATAATCCCCACCAACTGTCTATACAAAGTGTTGTCCACTAATGGTGTTTCCCCGTCATCCTCAAGTATGATCCTAGATAAGAAGGGTGTAGGTGAAAACTTACAATCTGTCATGTGCAATCTATCCAGAAGATCCCTGACATACTTATCTTGAGAAATTTTGATGGTGGATGCATGCTGACTAATCTCAAGACCAAGAAATAAGTGTAGTGGACCCATGTCCATCATAGCGAACTTATCATGAAAAATATCTTTGACCAAAGCAATGGTTGAAGAAGATCTACCAGTGATCAAAAGATCATCAACATAGAGTACTAAAATCATCAAAGAGTTAGTAGTCCTCAACATGTAAACATTGGAATCCAATTTACATCTAACAAAATCATGTGAAAGCCAGTAATAATCCATATTTTCATACCATGCTCTAGGTTCATGCTTGAGGCCATAGAGAGACTTCTTCAATATGCATACTAAAGATGAGTTCTGAATGAACCCCTGTGGCTACTCCATGTAGATATTCTTTGAAAGGTCACCATGAATAAAATCATTCTTCACATCCATCTAGTGAACTTCCCATCCTTTGGTTTTTGCAATGGCTAGAGTCAAGTGAATGGAGTCCATCTTTGCTATAGGAGCAAAGGTCTCATCATAATCTATCCTGCGAATCTGTTGAAATAATTTTTCAGCTAATATGGCCTTGTACCTTCTCACCCAACCATTTGACACTCTCTTGGTCCTATAGACCCATTTGCAACTAACAAGTTTCCTCCCTGGTGGAAGTGGAACCAAATCCCAAGTCTAGTTCTCTAGGAGAGAGTCATGCTCCTCCTGCATGGTTGCTTCCCATAGTGGATTTCAAAAATCCTCATTGTAGTTATGTGGATATGAAGATTGAATTATACATAAATGAATGGGAATCCCTGGTTCGGAATATGAAAGTACATGAGAAGGATCCACATGCTGAGATCGAGTCTTCCTCTAATCTAATGGATCCCCTACAAGGTTTCCCGTTGCCTGAAGTGTGGACTGTTGCAACTTGGGAATTTGCTGAAGCTCTAAGGCTAGCTCCTCATTTGGTTTTCATACCTACTCATATGTATGTACATAATCCGATGAATCTGTGTTTGAATATGTAGCATTTGAGAGTGTGGCATCATCATCTCTGATGTCTGGAACTGACGGAAGCACAAGTGTCTTTGGATGTTGCACGGAAGGTGCATGCAAAGGAATCTCCTCAAATTGAACACTGTGCTCAATGTTGATCCAGTTTGTAGAGGGATGAATCAATATGTACCCCTTCACAATATCTAGATGGATGTTGATGGAAACCCACCTATTCCAACTAGCTCATTTTGGCAGTTTTCCAGTTCGTCATTTTTCCTAGTTTTCGGGTCCCTAACTTTCGGGCCATTTTGATGCCCTAAACATCATTTTTAGCGCTCGTCACTGTCAAAATTTGTATTTATTGGATAGACATTTCCTACAGGATATCATGCACCTAAAATGGAGATCATATGAAAAATTTATGTCCCCGAGAATTTGATGTACTAACTTACCCAAATGGGGCCCACGCGACTTTTGGTGCTTCATCTCCTAAGGTTAGGTTTTTGGATGTCTAGGGTTTTTAACATTCTTGTTTTTGGTAAAACGGACATGAGACCCTCATTGTAATTGTCTTCCAACGAATGAGCATGATCGTAACATATATTCTCAGAGATAAGCTGCCACCATTATAGCAAGCTTGTTTTTCGCTCCGTTTTATAGTTTCATCTTATTTCCTTATTGAATAGAAACCATTTTTACTGTATATCTATTATTCTATGTTAAGAATATTTTTATAATAATATATATTGATTTCCTTCTTCTCATAAAATCTATATCAGTGGTATCAGAGTGGTCTTCTCCTTGTAGTTCTTAATGGATGTCCCCAATGAGGTCAGGGTATAAAGAATTTGGTCTCGAGCTTGTTTCTCTTAAGGACAAAATATCTCGCATGCCCAAGTGACCTCTCATGGTGGGAGAAAATAAAGACGACGGGACAGGAGATCCCTTCAAAATGTTTCTTGATGAATCCCTCATGCAACAAAAGAAAGAGATGATGGATAGCTTTTCACAAATCCTTCGGCGGCTACCAACAGGCGACACATCTTCCTCAAACGAAGGGGTCGCCCCTTTCAAGGTACAAATAAACTTCGATATTCCTATATTTGAAGGTAAGATAGATGCAGATGTTGTATACAAATGGTTCAATCTTTTATAAGGGTATTTATCTATCCATAACTTCTCGAATAGAGAAAATATTACTTTTGTGCTCCTCAAATCCATTCCCCATATCAAAGATTGGTAGGAAAATTTCCGTGAGTAGAAGGAAACAGAGGAACCCTCATTATTTATAGTTTCAGTCACCTAGGAGTCCTTTATGTAGGCTATTGAGAAACAATACTAAATTGTTGGAAGTTATCACTACCTGTATACAAAATGGACCACACTGCAGTAGGAAAGAGACCAAGCAGTGCTCGAGTTCACAAATATCTTCCACAGCTTGTGCACCAAGCTGGGTATCAAATATTCTGAGTGAAATATGGTGCTAAAGTATTGCATTGGTTTGCATAGATACATCCAGGATGAAATGGATTTTCTGGACATATCATCCTTGGGTGTGGCCTACCGATATGCCATCAAAATTGAGCAGAAGCTCAAACAAAAGATGTGGTAATTTGGGCCTGGGAACCCCTCACAACAAAAGCCCAGAAAGGGCATCCCCAACCTACAGAACAATGGAAAGAGAAAAGAAGGATAGCCTTAGGAAAACCATTCTAGTCCGCAAGAAAAGAAGAATTCCAGAAAGACAAATAAATATACCGTGAAGTGGTGTGCCTTCCATAAGAGCCCCTAGCATAACATTGTTGATTTCTGCTCAAAGCAGTCATTGATGGTTGAGGTGAAATCCTCTGAATCTGATGCGGGTTCTGACTATGTGTCATAACTAGAAAATGGGAGATGTATCATTGATGCAGAACATAGTGCTACCATTGCTACCACTAAGCTCCAAGCTGGTGAACTAGACGAACCAGAGGAAGGAAAGCACATTTTTCATTCACAGATGTGGGTGAAGGATACCCCGCTGCACTTCACCATTGATATAGGTATCCATAAGAACCTCATCTCATCAGAGGTTGTCAAGCGACTCGCCCTTCTGACAATGCCATGCCTGCATCCCTACACCATCATATGGCTCGACCAGGGAAGCAACATCTGCATCATCCAACAATGTCGTATGTCATACAACATCAATGTTGGTTGTGGAGCTTGATTATCTTCCTTATTTAAAGTTCTATGTTTTAAGATGTGTTTATACCCCATGAAGAATTTACACCCCAGAATAATGTACACTCCTCCATGCGGGGGAGTTTAGAGTGGGGTTACCCCCTCTGCGGGGTCTGGGGGAAAGCGCTCCCTTGAAGGAAAACTTTCCTTGTAAATGTATATTGTAATTTCATTGTAAATATGGATCGTTCATTATAAGGTGACAGATCTGACAATAGAAGTTTTGTTAGGGTTTTTTTCCCCATAAGGCAACCCTCTTTTATGAGGGAAATGTATTGTGGCTATGCATCATGGAGAATATTGTATTGGTTGGATTACTGAGAGGGGGGGTGAATCCGTAATAGAGAAATTTAATCCCTTTTAACCATATAATCCAAGTGTTATATTAATGAATCATTATCATCCAATAACTAGAGAGTAAATAAGCAATGAACAAATGAACAATCATACACATACATAGTACACCAGTGTTTTACGTGGAAACCCAAATAGGGAGAAAACCACATAATTCTTTTTCTTATATGTCTTGAAGAATTACATTCATTGGAAGCACCAACTTCCTTTGTTTTTCAACTGCAACTAGAAGGAGGCTCCAACCCCCTAGTTTCTCAGGCTACAACCTAAGGTAAGATCCAACTCCCCAATTCTCTAGCTACAAACATAAGGAGTATATAACCCCCTATGTTCTCTGGATACAACCGGAAGGTGGCTACAACCACCTATCCTTGCCCCGTCCTTCCACCCTGAAGTATAAATAGAATGATGGAACCACTGTCACACTATCACTGTGAGATATACCGCTATAAGCTTGTACCAATAAATTTGAACCATGCATCAACCTGTACCTCAACCTGTAATCAACCTGTACCATAAACAAGTGCATCAACCATGCACCAAACTGTAATCAACCTGTACTATAAACAAGTGCATCCAACCATGTACCAAGTATGTACCAATCATGTGTCAACTACTCATCAACTATGACTCATCAATATGTACCACAACCAAAATCCCTCATCAATTTCATCATCCAAATCTGATTTGTAGCTCTATAATAGACTTGGTTTATATGATCACATTCCTGCAAACCTCCCTTAACTTTAAAAACAAGAGAATAGCAATTTCATCAAACTTTTCTTTAGTCTCACATGCCTAATTTTGGATTAGTCAACAACCCTAACTTGAAGTAATCATAACTTTGAACCTGTAATGTATAAAGATCTGAAACTGATACACAATGTTCTTTAGTGTGTTTTATGCAATTAATCCAAGTTTCACTACTTGGAACCTCTCAAAAAATGAGTTATAATAAAAATGGCATACCTTACTGAATTCTAGCTTATTCTAGAGAGCGACCTTGTAGAGCATGCCCCACAAAAATTATTTGATGAATTGATATGAAAATATTAAATATCATACTACATACTATAAAATCAACAAAACATTTTGTCTCATAGAATTTGGATCTGTTATGAAGAATTTATGACATTTTTACCCGAAACACCTGATTTTGACTAGTTTCAGGATTGGCCACAAACCCTATTTTCCACGGAGTGTAACTCCCAAAATACAACGACCCACAAGCTAAATTGTTTACCAAAGATACTTGGATATTTTTTCTCACTTGCATAGCAATTTCAGGATCTGAATAATTATAGAAAAAAAGTTATAGCAAAAACAGTGAGATGACCTATAAATAACATACCTTAGAAAGCACCATCAAAAGAATTTATCCTTCCTTGCATTTTGGCCTTCTTTTCTTCACTTTCCTCATATTTTCGGCTTATATATAATTTGGTTACCTTAGAAACCTATAAATATTCAATATTCTCAAGTTTGATTCAAATGAGAGAACCTTGCCTCTTATTTATACTCTCCAAGTAGCTTCCTTAAAAACATCTTCTAGGTCACTGGGTCTACATTCCTTATTTTAGGGTTGGGTTCACTTCTAATTTCTCCATTAAATTTATTATTGAAATTATTTATTTTGTATTCAATTTGAATTATAATACACTCATCACTTCACTTTATTATTTACCTTTTAAAATCTCTTAAACCACTTTG
>ML777907.1:2156721-2194263 GCA_009831015.1 Picea engelmannii | reverse complement strand
TTTGTATTCACTTTGAATTATAATACACTCATCACTTCACTTTATTATTTACCTTTTAAAATCTCTTAAACCACTTTGATTACTTTGACCTTTTGGGGCTTCTAGATGACATATAAGGGTCCTCCAACTTCGTAAGGCCATAAATCTCAAACCATGAGGAGTTATGTGATGTTCTACATACCACAAGAAATGTCATGACATGTACTATCCATATAGAATAGTATTATATGAAAATATATCATAACTCATACTGTTACCCATCAAATAAACTTGGGTCCATTACCCAAACCTGAGGTCTCCAACTTCTCATGGCCATAACTCTCTAACTGTGAGGAATTATGTGGTGTTCCACATACCACTAGAAATGACATGACAAGCACTATCCATATAGGATATTTTCCCTGAAAAATTCACTTTCCTTCATCTCATTATTCCACAATTAAGCATGGTTTCTCTTACTCCACAAAGCATCTTCCCGTGAGGGCTTTCACCATAAGGGGACCACTTTGGAGCTCATCCATATTTACCTCTTATCAACCATGAAAAAACAATAATGAGTCATATTTACATAAAAAAATATTGGGTCCATTACCCAAAACTTTGTGTTACGGGGATTTCTTCAAGGGTTGGCATCAATGACAACCAACCTTTATCAACAGTATTCTGAGATAAGAGACTATGAGATAAATAAGAGGAAGTTACAACAGGTTTGTTGTAGGTTGTATCCCTTCATTTGATCAATAATAATAAAGTAAGGACTTGGATATTTCTATGGTGGATGTATCCCACACTGGGTGAACCACATATATTTGTGTCTCTATTGTATTGTGTATCTTCAGTGTTTTATTTACACATTTCTTTTTTATTTTATTGCTCCGCGATACTATTTTTCTAACAACTAGTATCAGAGAGAAAGGTAACTTGAAGGAAAATAGGGTTCCTAGTTCAAGTGGGAGCAATAGAGGAAAATCAAATCTTTAGGGTCGAGAAATTTAATGGCCAAAACTACTAGTTATGGAAGATTATTTATATCAGAAGGATCTATTCCTACCATTAGGTGGAATAACAAAGAAGCCTACAACCCTGAAGGACAAAGAATGGGAGTTTCTTGATAGAAAGGCACTAGGAATGATACGGTTGTGCCTGGAAACATTGTTGGCTTTCAATATTTCGAAAGAAAAGTAAATGAAGGAGATGATGGATGCATTGGCTAAACTGTATGAAAAATCCTCGGTGTCCAATAAGGTATTTCTAATGAATATATTATTTAATATGAAGATGTTAGAAGGTGGGTCTGTTGAACATCATTTAAATGAATTTAATATGGTTACTAATCAACTAAGTTCTGTAAAAGTGGAATTTGATGATGAGGTCAGGGATCTTCTAATATTGTGCTCATTGCTAGAAAGCGGGAATGGCATGGTCATGGATGGAAGTAACTCTGTCTCTATTTCAAACACTTTAAAATTTTATGATGTTGTTGGTGTTAGCCTTAGTGAGGAAATGTGATGGAAAAGAACAAGTGAGACATCAGGTAGTGCATTGAACATGGAGAACAAGGGAAGACAAAAGGATAGAGGAAAGGGCTCAAGGAACTGCGAGAATTCTAGGAAGGTCAAATCCAAATCTAGATTTGGAAAGATAGAGTGCTGGAATTGTGGGAAGAAAGGACATCTGAAGAAACATTGTAGAGCTCCAAAAAAAAAAAGAGATGGACAACATGAGAAAAATAAAGAAGCAAATGTAACAGGTGATGTGTTACAAGATGATTTAATTTTTTCTATAGATAATATTTATGAGTTTTGGGTAGTAGATTCAGGGGCTTCATTTCATGCCACACCCCATAGGAAACATTTTCTAGATTATGTTCAAGGTGATTTTGGACAGGTTCATTTGGGTGATGATGCACCATGAAAAATTGCTTGAATGGGAAAGGTAAAAATAAAGCAAAGGAATGGAAACCAATGGTTGTTGAAAGAGGTAAGACATGTTTCAGATCTAAGGAAAAATATAATTTCAACAGGGAAGTTGGCAAGTGAAGGTTGTATATCCATATTTATAGATAAGGTGTGGAAGGTCACCAAAGGATCATTGGTGATAGAAAAAGGAGAGAAGGTATGTACATTGTATTTATGTACTGGTAATACTAAATCTTCTATCTCTTTAGCTTCTACAGGAGTGGATACAACACTGTGGCATCATAGGCTTGGACACATGAGTGAGAAGGGGATGAAGATACTTCATAAAAGGAATTTTTTTCCAGATCTTAAACAAATTGATTTGGATTTCTGTGAGGATTGTATTTATGGGAAACATAAGAGAGTAAGATTTCTCAGAGTTGGAAAAGAAATGAAGAGGGAAAGTTTAGAGATTGTGCATACATATGTATGGGTACCAAATCAGGTATCATCTCTTGGTGTCTCTCATTATGTTACTTTTATTGATGATGCAACTAGAAAAATTGGGTTTATTGAATTCGACAAAAATATGATGTTTTTGATACTTTAAAGAAATGGAAAGATTTGGTTGAGAATGAGACAGAAAAAAGGTTGAAGTGTCTTAGATCAGATAATGGAGTTGAATATTGTAGCAAGGAGTTTCATGATTACTGTTCACACCATGGGATTCATAGAGAGAAGACAGTTCCAAGAACACCATAAGAAAATGGTGTTTCATAAAGGATGAACATGACAATCATGGAGAGTGCAAGGAGTATGAGAGTGCATAATGGTTTTACCTTACAGTTATGGGAATATGTTGTAGATATTTTTGTTTACTTAATAAACAAAGGAAATTCAAGCTCTTTGGATGGTAGAATTCCAGAGGAGGCATGCACAGGTAAAAAGGTAAACTATTCTTTTTTGAAGACTTTCGGTTGTGAATCATTTTTCTTAGATTAGACAATGGATTTGAATATTGTAGAAAAGAGTTTGATGATTACTGTTCACACCATGGGATTCATAGAGAGAAGACAGTTCCAGGAACACCACAAGAAAATGGTGTGTCATAAAGGATTAACATGACAATAATGGAGCGTGCAAGGAGTATGGGAGTGCATAATAGTTTTACCTTACAGTTATGGGAAGATGTTGTAGATATTGTTGTTTACTTAATAAGCAAAGGAACTTCAAGCTCTTTGGATGGTATAATTCCAAAGGAGGCATACACAGGTAAAAAGGTAAACTATTCTTTATTGAAGACTTTCGGTTGTAAATCATTTGTCCATATTGATAAAGAAAATAGAGCAAAGCTTGAGGAAAAATCCAAGAAGTGTACCTTTATTGGATATGGTGTTAATGACTTTGGTTATCCCTTATGTGATTATGAAAATAACAAAATCATTAGGAGTAGAGATGTCATATTCAATGAGAAGGTCATGTACAAAGATTAGTTGTAGGGAAATAAACAGGAAAAAGAAAAACTAGAATACACAGTGCTTGATGAGATCACTGAAAAAGAAATTCCAAAAGCACTAGAAAATCAAAATGTACAACAACTACCTCAAACTCATGTAAGTGTTGTTAGAAGATCTATCAGGTTAAGTAGACCCCCTGAATGATGGTCTCCTTCATTGTATTATTTATTGTTGACTGATTTTGGTGAACTAGAATGTTGTGAAGAGGCAATGTAGGTAGAAACCAAAAATAAGTAGGAGCAAGGCATGAAAGAGGAAATGGATTCCTTGGTAAATAAACAAACTTGGGACTTGGTTTAGTTGACTACAGTAAAAAGAGAATTTCATAATAAATGGGTTTACAAGTTGCGGGAAGAAGATGGAGGCAAAAAGAAGTACATGGCTACACTTGTTGTAAAGGGGTTTTCACAAAAGAAAGGTATATATTTTGATGAAATATTTTCTCCTGTTGTTAAAATGACTTCAATTAGGATTATTTTAACTCTTTTGGTAGTATAAGATTTGCATCTTGAAAAATTATATGTAAAACAACTTTTCTCCATGGGGATTTGGAGGAAGAGATTTATATGCAACAAACACAGGGGTATGAGGTCAAAGGGAAGGAGAATTTGGTATAAAGGTTGAAGAAGAGATTGTATGGCCTAAAGAAAGATCCAAGGAAGTGGTATTTGAATATTGACAAGTTTATGACAGAACATGTTTATAGTAGATGTCATTCTAATGACTGTGTTTATTTTAAAAGGCTAGAAAATGGAAGCTATATTATCTTGCTATTGTATGCAGATGACATGCTTGTTCCAAGGTCTAATATGTAGGATATAAATGTTCTCAAGAAAAAATTAGCTAATTCATTTATGATGAAGGATTTGGGTGTTGCAAAGAAAATCCTTGGTATGAGAATAACAAGAAAGAGGAAAAATCACAAATTGACATTGTCTCAGGGTGAGTACATAGAGAAGGTGTTGGAGAGGTTTAGAATGCAGAATGAAAAACCAATTAGTATACTTTTGTCCAGACATTTCAAATTAACTAAGGAAATTATTCCCAAGACATAGGAGGAGATAGAATACATGTTCAGGGTTCCTTATTCATCAGCAGTTGGCAAATTGATGTATGCGATGGTTTTCACAAGACCAGATATTGCACATGCAGTGGGAGTTGTGAGCAGGTATATGAAAAATCCAGGTAAAGAACATTGGGAGATAGTAAATTGGATTCTCAGGTATTTGAGAGGTACTGCTACTCATGCATTATGTTTTGGAGGTTCAAACATTGTTCTACAGGGATATGTTGATTCAAATATGGCATGTGATAAATATAACAGGAGGAGCACCACAAGGTATGTTTTTACCGTAGGTGGAACAACAATAAGTTGGATTTAAAAATTGCAAAAGGTTGTTTCACTTTCAACAATAGAGGCATAGTATGTTGCTTCTACAGAGGATAGTAGAGAGATGATTTGGTTACATAGGTTTATGGAGGAATTGGGAAAGAAGTAGGAGAATAATAGGTTGTACTATGATAGTGAGAGTTCCATTCATATTGAAAAGAACTCAGTATTCCATATTAATACTAATCATTTACAGCTCATGTACCATTTCATACGATCTGTCTTGGAAGATGGACATTCGAAGTTGGAAAATATACACACTAGCCAAAATCCTGCAGACATGTTAACAAAGGGAGTAACCAGGGATAAACCAAATTCCTTCTTAGTTTCAATTGGTATTCAAGCATGTAGGTGAAGATGAGAAATTTCCTAGGTACAAGAAGGTTCATAGTCCAATAGATACAACAATAGCGGAGTTCTGGAGATCAGTCTCCAAGTGGGAGATTGTTGGTTGTGGAGCCTGATAATATTCCTAATTTAGAGGTCTTTTTTTTCAGTTGTGTGTATACCCCATGAATATTTTACACCCCGGAAGAATGTACACTCCTCCATGCTGGGAGTGAAGAGGGGGGTTAGCCACTCTGTAGAGTCCAGGGGTAATCGGTCCCTCGACATGGGTTCGGGGGCAAAGCCCCCAAAGGAAAAATTTCCTTGTAAATGTATATCGTAATTTCATTGTAAATATGGATCATTCATTATAAGGTCACAAATATGATGACATAAGTTATGTTAGGGTTTTTTTACCTAGAAGGCAACCCTCTATTATGAGGAAAATGTGTTTCGGCTATGCATCATGGAGAATATTGTATTCTGAGATAAGATTCTGTGAGAAAAATAAGTGGAAGTTACAACATGTTTATTGTAGGATGTATCCCTTCATTTGTTGGATAATAATAAAGGAAGGACCTGGAAAGTTCTCTTGTCAATGTATCCCACATTGTGTGAACCACATATATCTGTGTATCTATTGTATTGTGTATCTTCTATGTTTTATTTCCTCATTTGTTTTTATTTTATTGCTCCGCGATTCTATTTTTCTAACAATCAAACCCTTCAAAGATGAGGTATTGTGTGATGTTTCCCCTCTCAAAGTTTTTAATGTTCTTTTGGGCCAAACATATTTATGGAAACACCATGTTGTATATGATTCTATGCCTCACAGTGTTATTATTACTTTGAACAAGAAATTGTACAGGATACCAGAGGCAATCCCACCCAGTGTTATTTCCTTGATCTCTACCAAGCAATGTGGGAAGGTCATCTCTCATACGGGGAAGTTTTTCTTCTTAATGATTCACTCTCATAATGAGAAAAAGATCACAGCCACATCCAGGGTCTCTGCGGACGACCTCTCCACACAATAGAGAATAGTGGATAAGGTCATGGAAGCATACTCATATATCTTCTCCTCACCTACCGGGGTACCTCTACACTATCAGGTCAAGCACCATATCGATCAAACCCCTGATGCACTGCTTCCCAATAGGCCAGTCTACTACCACTCTCTATTAGAGAATGAGGAGATCAAGCGACATATCTAAGAACTTCTCTACAAGGGGCACATTCATCCCAGCTCATCACCTTGTGGGAGCCCAATCGTGATGGTAGAGAAGAAAGATGGAACATGGTTACTCTACATTGATTAATGGACCCTTAATAGAATCACAGTCAGAAACTGATACCCAATTCCCCGAATCAATGACCTCCTTGATCAACTCACAGGGGCCAAATACTTCATTAAGATTGATCTGAAGTCTGGCCACCACCAGGTCCTGATAGAACAAACATATGTATGGAAAACTACCTTCAAGTCCAAGGAAATTCTTTTTGAATGGTTGGTCATGCCCTTTGGCTTGACAAATGCTCCAAACACTTTCATAAGGATGATGGATGATATCATGCGACCATTCACCAATACTTTTGTATTGATTTATCTGTATGACATTCTTATTTATAACAAGACTTGGGAAGAACACTTGCATCATATTCAACATGTTCTGCACACCCTGTGACAACACAAGCTATATGCCAACTTGGAAAATTTCTCCTTTGACATGGAAAGGGTCCATTAACTAAGATACATCATTGATCAACATGGTTTACATGTGGATACAACCAAGATCCAAGTCATCCATGACTATCCATCCCCATCCACACTGACTGAGCTTCAGAGATTCTTGGGCCTTGTCAATTTCTACCACAGGTTCATGTTGGGATTCCCCCATATTACATGGGCCCTCAACCAAGTAACCAAGGGTGGTGGTAAGGAAAAATTTGTGTGGGGCCGGTCCCAACAAGAAGCGTTCAATGATGTGAATCAACGCTTGTGCTCAGTCCCAATACTTTCACTACCATACCTGCAACAACCTTTTGAGATCGAGATAAATGCTTCAGACTATGTTTTGGGAACTTTTCTCACTCAGCACAGTCACCCCGTGGCCTATCATAGTGAGACACTATAAGATGTTGTCCGTAAGTACCCTACTTATGAAAAAGAAATGCAGTCCATTGTCAAAGCCTGTCGCCAATGGAGACATTACATTCTTGGGAAGGAGACAGTAATCCACACTGATCATAAGCCACTACAGTTCATGCACACACAAGGAAAAATGCAGAATGACCGCCATCGAAAGTGGTCCACATAGTTGCAACAATTCCACCTCAATATCAAGTATAAAACATGAAGCACTAATAGCGTTGTTGATTACCTCATCAAACCACCAATCCCGACACTCACAATTGTGCTAGAATATTGCAACCATGAGACTTTTGGATGGCCCCAACTCTATGAGACAGACCCAAACTTCTCCACCACCTACCAAATGTTGGGCGCAAATGCAATTGCTGCTAATTTCCATGTTCATGATGGGTTTTTGTGTCGTCTGGGCCATACATATGTTCCATAAAGCGAGCGAGTGAAGTTGATATGGGAAGCCCACTATATTCGAGTGGGAGGATAATTTGGCATCGAAAATACAGTGGTAATGCTACAAAAACATTTCTACTAGCTGAAACATCTATAGGAGGTCAACAAGTATATCAGGTCCTACACTGCCTGTGTTATTTCCAAACCGACCAATAATAATCAGGGAATGCACACCCCTCTTCCTACTCTTGATAGGCCATGGGAATCCATCTCCATGGACTACATGTGGGGCCTCCTTTCCACCAAGTGGGTAGATGACTGTGTTTTTGTGGTTGTTGATCACTTTTCTAAGATGAAAATTATGGTCGTTTGTAAGAAGAGCATCACAGAAGAGGCCACTGCCAAGATCTTCTTTGAACGGTTCTAGTTACATTTTTGAATCCCACAAAACATTATCTCATATAGGGACAATTTATTTCTCAGCACATTCTAGTCGAGCCTCTAGTCACTGTTGGAAACTAAGCTCAACAAATCCACAACCTTCCACTCCTAGACAGATGTCCAAACCGAGGTTGTAAATTGAATGATCATGCATATCCAGTGCATGTATAATTCCAAGAACCCTCTCACATGGGATGAGATTATTCCCTATGTCCATCATAGCTACAACTGAGTCATGCATAGCTCAACTGGCCAGAACCCATTTCAAGTGGGGCTGAGATTGCAACCATTGGGTCTCATAGATGTTGCACTACTCATTGTGGTCACTTGGGCCGACTCATCTCCTTCTCTAACTAAAGATGAAAAAGCCACCCAGTTCATTGAGAGGATCCAACACATCCACCAACAGATTCAAGATATCCTATGTAAGTCTAATGACAAGTACAAGCAGCGCTATGATCAACACCAGGTGCCACAAAAGTTTCAGGTGGGAAACAAAGTTTGGCTGCATTTGCAGAAAGAAATCCTTACTGTACCCCATTAGAATATTCTCCCACCCCATTATGTGTTGTAAACCATCACCATGGTTTTGGGTGATAATGATTTTGAGCTCAACATTCCTCCTTTCCTTGGCCTACACCCAGTGTTCAACGTGGATCTCCTTTGACCTTATTTCCCACCATTATTGGACACCTCAGAGATAGAAGAACAAATGAAACCAACAGAGCGCAACCCCTAAATGCATACAATAGGAATATAGTGATCATATTGTGGAAAAAAAGGTGAAGGGTACTCACCAACAAAGGATTCAACTTTATCGAGTTGGCAAAGCAGGGCAGCTCCTGCACCAAGGCAGGTGGCTCACCCGAGGCCAAATTCAGTAGAAATTTACTAATCTAAAGGGGGAAATCAATGAAATGGATACCAATTCTTCCTAAGGGGTGAGGATTTATCCATATGGATTTTGGTGGCCTCCCACCTATTCCAATTGGATCATTTTGGCAGTTTTCCAGTTCGACATTTTTTTCCTAGTTTTTGGGTCCCTGACTTCTGGGGCTATTTTGAGGCCCTAAACAATTTTTTTAGGGATCACCATAGTCAAGATATGTAGGTCTCACCATAGGAAATATGTGTATCCCTCAGATATACCTTTCCAACGAGATATTGTGCACCTAAAATGGATATCGTATGCAAATGTTACGACCCCGTGAAGTTGATGTACTAACTTACCCAAAAGGGACCCACATGACTTTTGGTGCTTCAATCTCCTAGGGTTAGGTTTTTGGATGTCTAGGGTTTTTTATATTCTTTTTTATTGTAAAAATTTCATTAGAGCCTCATTGTAATCATCTTCTAGCGAATGAGCACAATTGTCACATCTCTTCTCAGAGATAAGCCACCACCATTCTAGCAAGCTTGTTTTCCGCTACATTTTATAGTTTCATCTTATTACCTTATTGCATAGAAACCAATTTTACTGTATATCTATTATTCTTTGTTAAGAATATTTTGATAATAATCTGTATTCATTTCGTTCTTCTCATAAAATATGGATCATCACATCATTTGGATATCCCACAAAGATGCAAGGTGTGCTTTGTAGATCTAAGGCTTTCCTCTTTACAAAAGGAATATGGGCCCATGCTCTAGATCCAAATATGTAGAAGTGTGTGACATCTGGTTTGTCACATGTCCAAGCCTCAAAATGTGTCCTATCCTCAACAGATGTTAGATGTTCTCTTTTCTATATGTAAGAAACACAATTAAGTGCCTCAACCCAAAGGTTGGAAGGAAGTGATGTTGCATGCAACATGCAACTGGTCATCTCCTTGAGAGACCCGTTCTTCCTTTCAAAAACTCCATTCTGTTGTGGAGTGTATGGAATTGTGTGATGCAACTTTACACTAGATTCATGACAAAGATTCTAAATATATTTGTTGATATACTTCCCCCCATTGTCCTTACAAAGGATCTTGATTTTCTTCCTAGTTTGTGTCTCTACTAGAGCTTTGAAGTCTTTGAGATGCTCAAAAAATTTAAGATTTTGTTTGAGAAAATAAACCCAAGTATAGCATGAGAAATCATTAATAAATGTAAGAACATACCTTGCTTTGTTGATTGATGGATGTGGAAATGGACCCATGAGATCACTGTGAACAAGCTCTAAGGAAGATGAGGCTCTCCATTCCTTCCCCTTTTCAAAATTCTCTTTACGATTCTTGACAAGAATGCATCCTTCACAAACCCCTTCTGAAAAGTGATTGTATGGAAAGCCTTTGACCATTCCTGTCTTGGAAAGTCGTTGCATGTGCTTAAAGTTTAAATGACAAAATCTCTCAGGCCATACTCTACTACTATCATTCGCATGTGCAAGTAGAAAAGACGATTCATAGTCATTAAACTTAGTGAGCTTATACAACCATGATTTGTGATCTACCTCACTAACTACAAAAATGGAACTATCATGCATGTCAAGTAAAACAACTAAATTTGAAGTCAATTCAACCCTTTTACCTATTTGAGTGATCTGATAAACTGAGAGAAGATTTATAGAGATATTTGGAACATATAAAAAATTCTCAAAACTTCCATTAGTGATTTCCACTCTTCCCTCTCCTGCAACTTCTATTGGAGTATCATCCCCCATGATAATAGGAGGTCCAGAGCATGAACTGAAAGAAGTAAAAACTTCCACTTTAGCTTCCATATGACGTGATGCACTAGAATATATAATCCATGAATCATATGAGGAATTAATTGTAACCATAGCATGGAGATTAGCTTTGTTAGGTTCATTGTATTCTTCGTTGTTCTTCTTGGCTCCTTTAGGAATGAAGTCTCCAAGGTTATTCTTCTGAAGTAACTATGTCATAAGATCTATTTACTTCTTGATGCATATGGATTCTTCATGATTCAGTTTATTTCAATATGTGCACTTCTTTCCATTCTTCTTATTCCCTTTGGAATTTGAAGAATCTTTGGAACCTGAAGAATCCTTGAAGCGTTTGGAATATCCCTCCTTCTTTGACTCTGGATGTAATAGCTCCTTTCGTTTCTACTTCAATTTCTGATTGGATGATCCTTTTCCATCATGCATTGTGAGTGCATTTGCTTTGGGATATTTCATGAGGCCCATATTTATGATTTTTGTCTTCTCTTGTGTGATAGACTCAATAAATTGACCCATCATAGGTATTTTCCAATTTTCTCCCAAAATACATCTTCCAGAAGGGAAATTGGAGACATAAACAGTGTATTCTAGTCCTGTCTTGGCCAATATTGTTAGAATAATTTGTTTCTCTTGTGTAGACTTGTCAATACCACATTCACCCAAGCTCAATATCAAATATTTAAATTTAGTAAAGGAATCATGTATATTATAAAATCTTTTAGGGTCCAGGGTATTCAACTCTACCTCATTCATATGACCTCACATCTCATCCTGGTTTCCAAATAGTCCTTCTATGGTGGTCCATATCTCATTTGGTGTCTTTCATGCAGCAAAGTGAAACCAAAAATCAATGTATATTAACTCAAGAAGTAGTCTTGTGGCCTCAACCTTACAGTTCACCCATCTCGTCTTCTCAAGCGTTGATGTAGGTTATGTTTATGTCGACATCGTAAAACTATACAGTACTTTTCTTTTGAGTTGGAATGCGGCCTGCGACTCCCATTCAAAATAGTTTTATGGTGTGAGTATTATCAACATACTTGATTGAATAAGTTTCATCATCTTCATCCCTGCTATTGATTTTGAAAAGATCCTGAAAACCCAGATCGTGGATTCCGAGATATGACAAACGGTTCTATGGAAACTATAGATACGATAAAATAGCTATATCTCCTAAACTACAATGTGGGTTTTGGATATTTTTTGATGAGCATGAAAATACCTATGTTATACATATTTGTTCAAAATGTCAACCCGACCTAGATCACGGATTTCAAGATATGGTTGTTTTACTGCATAAAACTAATTTTCTGGAGGGAAGACTAAATTGTCACACCCTAGAGAAGGATACAGTGAGACTATGCTGAGTCATCACACCCTAGAGAAGGATAAAGTTCCATGATTGTGAAAAACTAAATCATCCCACCTTGGTAAAGAGTACAGTGCAACGATGTCACACCTTGGCTTTGTATAGGAAGTGTGAGTGTGGCCATCGCACCCTAGAAATGGATAGACTATGTCGATTCCAATTGTCACACCTTTTGATAGGGATAGGATGCGACGATGGAGGGAACTAGGTTTAATAGAAAATAAAATCATCTTTCACTCTTCTCTAGATTTTCTGGGTTTCTCCAAGCAGCTCAACTCTGATACCATGTTAGTGTTTCATGGAAACCTGCACAGGAGACCTAACTAAAGCATACACAAACAAAGCTTATCAAGAAAAGGAAGAGAGATACAATATGAAGAATGAGAATCAATGTATATTATGATATGTTCAATGAGTGATATTCACTCATATAGTAAATGACATCTTATCTTAGGAATGCATGTATAATAGTGATGGTCTAAAATTAGAAAGTTTAAAATAGAACTAGTCAGTTAACTCCCACTGAAGTAGTGTGTTGAAAATAGAAACTTCTCAAACACTTCTCTGGTGTCTCTCTTGCTCTCTACATAGCCTCCCACACATGCCTCTCTATGAACTATCTTTGTGTATATCATTTTATACCTCCTTTCCTAGGATGGTTCTCGACTTATCATGTTCCTTCTGTTAGAAGGAAACTCAAGTCATCCTGGATTTGTAGGACTCTATGGTACTTCGGGCTGAAATCCTCCTATCTCCTCCGTAGGCCCATGCTTCCATTCATAGGGGTGGTTGATTAGTCAACCACCAGTCCTTCCTTCATTAATTTATTCCTCCCCTTTGGATCTACAAGGGTTTATTATTCCCAACAAGGGGAAATTTGGCGTCATTTGACATAATGAACCCTCTCTTATAGTTTCCCATTCTTTACCCTAGTGATATCATGGCCAATACTTCAAGGATTCACCCCCACAATAATTCGTTGTGAATGTAAAAAAAACACATTTACATCATTCACATGCCATATCATGGTAATCCTAATTAATGATTAATTATAAGCTGGGGAAAACAGGGGTATTACATTCCCCTCCCCCTTAAAAGAAACACAATCCTTGGTGTTCTTTCTCAGTAACACCCATCATGAATTTCTCATTCACCTGCTTCAAAAGTATTGACCCTCTTCATTGGTCATGTCCTTTTCATACTCTTGGCATTATTCACCTGTCTTCACTAATTATTTGACAATAAGCACATAAATCACAATTTCATGCAAAAACATATTATTGTTGTTCAGAAGTCAAGAGGAAAAATTTCACAATGTAGCACAATACTTATCTTTGCAGTTCGTGGATTTGTATCCACATATTTTTATCTTGGGTCGTTGTTTTTACTAGACATACCCATTGTGTGCATGATCCTAATCAATAGTTTTATAAGAATTATCAAAGTCTCCTCTTCCTTGCGGTCACTCACCCTTCTTTGCTATACAGTTCCTTGGGTGATCCATCTTGTCTCGCCAAGGATTTATCACACAAGAATAATTTGAGAGACTTCATTGAGCCTTGCAGTCGAGGTGTCCCTCAGAATTTCTTTGTCGAGGCGTCCCTCCATCTTGTGTTAACACAACACAACATATTCTAGGTGATCATGGCTTGCCACAGGGTTCTCATGTCCCAATCAATATATGTTTTCATGCTTCCCATATTGACATCCTTAACATGTCCTCTGAAGACAAATTTTTTTCATCTCACCTATATCATAGGTATACACAATTAATCATCAATTTCAAATTCAAAATTTTCTTGCAAATATGTCACCCACATATTTCCAAATTTCACATTTTGTTTTTCAGATTTGTTCCACATAGGAACCATATTCACAAGTATGGGATTTTTCTTCCCATAGTAGTTTGGCTTAGCGGGTAATTGGTCTCCCTTATGGAATTACAATACTGCCATACCAAAGACCCTTTTATCCCTATAAGTTCCACATTCCTCAGCCAAACAGATTGTTATTTTTCATGCACTTTATATTTTAAAAACTATGCATACTAACAGTCCAAGTTATTCTCATTTATTCAAGGATACAAAGAAAAAATAAAATATCAATATTTATCTATGCATATTTTCAACATACTAAATATTTCCAAATGCAATTCTAATATCCAATAACTTTAATGAGTGTGCCAATCTCCATGACCACATACATACCCAATGTACCCTTACATTGGTTTTAAATTATTATATTTCATGTCACACACTTTTTGCAAGGAGTGTTGGAACTCAACACACATATTACCATATGGATTCTTTGTCCATATTTATTATTATAGTAGAACCATATTTTCTGATATGAATCCACCACATCCTCAAATCATCACTCCTGAAATTGAAAGTTTCACATCAATTCCTTTAAGCATTCCTTTCCTTACCGATAATCAGGGTACCAGCATTTAGGGTGACCTAATTTCTCTCCTTACCAATCGTACAACTCTGTAGAGTACTAGAGGATACTTCTTCCATAATGGGAAGCCCTATATATGCCCCATTATTTTACCACATGAATTTTCTCAGTGCATTAAATCAACATGTTATATATGAGCACTTTTGTTTCCAATCATTCCTTGATTGGTCAGTGCAGACATATCAGTTCATGAATTCTTTCAAGGGTTACCATGATGCAAGGTTGAAGTTAAACCCTACCAGATCCTTCTCAAATGCCTACAGAATTCAAAATCGGACTTGAAAATCACTCACACAACCAGATCATAGTACCAATTTACATAGAATTAACACATTGTTTCCTTGCAGGTTCACCCACCAATCGTTCACAAATTGACAGTTCACAGTGATTGTGGAACCCCAAGCTACTCACTCTTTATCGAATATTTCAATCTCTCCAATATGAAAATCGCTCTTTTGTCTCTTTTAATCATGGCCATTGATCTTTAGCTCTATAGGTTGGATCTTTAGCTCTCCTCTAGATTCTCTCCAATGATTACTCTCTAACCACCCCCTCTATTTCAATACTCATCAAATTTAAGCTCTATTGAGCCTCAACTATTGTAACAAAATCATCACTCCTAATCCCTATAATTTCTCTCATCGTTTATAATTGAAAACAAACCAAAATTGTAACCACTAAGCTTCTTGATTCGTTCTAGAGGTATTCAAGAGATTTATTGCATAACAAAATGAACAATTAGGGAAAAAACTCCCTTAGTAAAGGTTTTTGACCTTTTGAGTCAAAAGTGATCATTTGGTTCAGATGCTCCTGCATCATATAATCAGTCTTTGCTTCCATAAGTTCACACCTCCATCATTCAGGTTTTCCTTCCTAAATCATACCCTACTTGGGTATCCATGGCATACAACTGCCTTTCAAAATTTCATGCATAACATTAAGACAATAAAACATTTTAGAAGGGATTCTTACCCAATCCCTTCATACCTTGTGCCACATAGGCATGAACACCTTTTTTTTATACATGTTTTTGTTTTCGACACCCTCTCTGATATTACCTTATCAATGGTGCTGCCTGGGGACTTCTAAAGTCCCTTCAACAATATTTCCACAACAACTTGCTTATAGCCATCCTCTACTTGAAGTTTTCCATGATTGGCAATTGTCTCTCTCAATAGTTCCAATTTCTCTCTACACATGACATACATCATAATTATATTAGTCTTCATGTAAATATAAAAGTGAAAGTATCATAGCTTTTAATCCAATAAAATAGTTTTTAGATTTTTCCTAGCATATATCTATGCACTTCATCACATTATTCTTAATGTTTTCATGAATGCAATACAAACAGTTCTCAACTATTTCCGTAGTAATACAATCCTCATTATGGTTTCAAAACATTTACTTTCATCAACATACCATATTTCCCATCCCAAAGAAAAAAATAATACTCAACAAGAAAAGAGTTAAGGGTTCTTCCCTCTTTCCAACTCCTTCTACATAGCCTGGGACTTTCAACCCGACTGAGTTATTTCTAAGACCTCTCTTCCCTTTTCATACATGGTTTCAACCAAGCCAACTCAATCAAACATACTCATTTATTCATTCTCCCTCTTCCAGCTATACTTGTTCTTCATAGCTACTCATCTAAGACCTACAACTTTGTAAGAAATTCAAAGTTCTTAGGGTGGGAAAAGTGTTCCTCCTTTTTCCATTTCTTTTCTTTTGCAATTTACTCGTTGTTTGGTTCTTCCTTCTTTTTTACTTGAGCATCCTTGGTTAGGCCTCACCCTAACCTTTTTGGATACATCAACACGTTTTAATAGAAAATGTTTTGTTCATAAAGGATTATGAACATGTGCATCTTTCACATTATATTTTCATTTAGTTAGAATGGTCAACATTCCTTTATTAGTCTTCTACCCATACACGATGTTTTCAAAATGTAATCTAGGATTCTTATATACATGTGTGTGTGTATATATATATATATATATATATATATATATATATATATATATATATATATATATATATATATATATATATATATATATATTGTAGCTCACTGCTTAATTCTCAACAGTCTTTAAGGTTATGACTTTGTCCTCCTAACATAGTCCTCACACAGTTCCTCCATAGGAAACCCCTTCAGCATGCAACTTCCATATTTCATATCCATCACTACCTATGTTGGCCTCAACCTTGAGTTAACTTTATCTATTTACCAAATATTCCATAAGGAATATAAACATGTACCTTTGTCATGCATCCAAATTATGTATCCACACATATTCTAGTTTTGTTACTTACATACATGATTTACTTAACCATATGCATAATCATAAGCCTATGTGTAGCTTCCATAGGTATATCCTACAACTCACATACATATTTTTATTAAAATAATTTGGCTCATTATTGTTCATAGTCATTCTCATGTGCTCTTGAAAGGCATAATCAT
Organism: Picea engelmannii; assembly: GCA_009831015.1. Classification (NCBI taxonomy): domain Eukaryota; kingdom Viridiplantae; phylum Streptophyta; class Pinopsida; order Pinales; family Pinaceae; genus Picea; species Picea engelmannii. The sequence continues at coordinate 2,177,184 of ML777907.1, read as the reverse complement.
TTGCCTCTTATCATAACAATAGATCCTCCTTGCTCCCTTACTCTTTCATCTATTTATATTAGTCTTTCCTAATGGAATGGAACACATTCCCCTCAATATATAATTCAAAAAATAACTTTCATGACTCTTCAGAATGGAGTCGACCATGCATCCATGGTATTCATTAAACTTTGGCAACTGAAATTCTTACCTCACATTGTTCCATGGTATCCATGTATCAAGGTAGTCATATTGGTCATTTTGTATGCATATATTCATACATCATACACATGCATCACTTGCACCTTTATTATCATTGATACCTAAATGGTATTAATATCAGTATTTATGTCAAGAAGCCTCATAATGCATTAAATCCATGTACTCAAACATATACAAACATAGCCAAACATTTATCATGCAAGCTCATTACTTGCAACCTTTCCATGTCATATATGCACATGGACATATCATACTTCAATATCCTCCTCCAAAGGATATTTCTACCATCCTTATGACAAGCCTCATAGAGACACTCAACAAAGAACTTCCCTCTCAATTGAGGGCTTTCATTCATATTATTCTTTTAAGCATGTATGCACATATATGTAGGTGCATCTCTTGCACCCCTTTTACATTGATATTTTAGTTTTAATATTAGTGTTCTTTGGTGACAGATTATATTCACTCATATGACTAGTCTCATTGTCATAATTCATACTTATGTTTCCCCTTCTACATGGAAATAACAAATAAGGGTCACCTTTTTCCTTTCTACTCTAAAAACCTTCCATAATTCATAATTCAGATGGGTACTTATTGTGTCACTCAAGGAAGTAAGATAACCACTTCTAGTCTCTTCTTCATGCCTAAATTCACTCTTGGTCAACTGATATTTACAAGGGAATCTCTTTCTAAGCTCCCTCTTATAGCTATCTGAGTATACCAAGCCATATCAATATGGATACCATCCACCTCTATATGTCAATATGATCCACTGGTCATCCAAAGGTGTTTGACACCTCCTTAATCATATCTTACAGCGGTCTCTCATAAATCCTTACAATCTGATCGTATTAAGGAAATAGGCCGCAACATTATCAACTTTTAATTCTTGTTGTTAACTCCTTCTATCATAAGGTCATCCTAATATAAAAGGTCCTCTAGTAGACCATACCTTACAACCCACCATAGGTTATAACATTCCTAATTTTCATGTTTAATATTTTTCCACATGCATTCTATCATATCCTTATGCACCAATCATTTCACCTATGTCTACAGTGCATATATATTCCAAAAAATCTATCAACAGTAGAAATTTTCATCCCTCTCTTTGGTAGAGAGTTAAATTAGCCTATTAGGAATGGGTAAGATAGGGTGTCACACCTTAAAGTCCTCCAATATTATTATTTTTATACGACTCGTGCATGAGCCCAAGAAGGAAAAGTGTTGTTTCCATTCTCTGAAACAAATTTATAACACACCTGACCATTGAGTACCCTTTCTATGGATGGGGAATCATAATTTCATTTTCCTAAACCATGTCCCATCCTCTTTCCGAGATCTCCATCATGTTCTATGTATTCAGATCTTTCCAACCACTGTCTTCATGCTCAAAATTGATCTCGAGATTGGAATAAATTCCCTTCCACAGTCCTTTGGGAACTTATTGGTCAAGGGTCACGTGGATTCTACATGGATCCGGCTCATACGTATCATCCTGAGTTATCTAAAATCCTAGAGCTTCTAGTGCTCCTAAACCTATGGAGAAATTCCATCCACAAATAAACAAATGGAGGATCTCCCTCCATGTTAATGCATATACTTAAGGATAATTCGACGTTCGGGGCTTCGACACTGAGCATCCCTTTTCTATCTACACATGAAACCCCCTGGAGTTTTAAACTCCTGAAGTCCCGTAAGCTTTCCACATGGCCTCAACTTTCATCCCTTTAGTCTTTAAACAACACTACACCCTAACTCTTCCAGAGCTCCTATCCCCTGAACTTATGAAACAATTCCACGTAGTTTCATCCCTTTTAACTTATCCTCAACACCACGCTCTGAACCTCCAATGTATTGAAGTCTTAGACTCCCGAGGGACCCACTTTCACATGTGGATTTGTATTGGATACAAGGGAAAATACAATTGGGTCCCTTATGCTCCTCCTACCAGATGGACCAAGTAGTGAGTGTCAGGTGTGATATGCAGATGAGGAAATGATGACACGTGGCCCCTTCATAGGGTGACACGTGTTAATGGGCACATAGGGTGTGCAATACGTGCAAATACAAGCGACACATGGAATGACAACTGTGGGTCCATGTCATCTTGAGTGACATCACCATGCCACATCACCTCGTATTGATAGCCTTCCAAACCCTCTAATATCATGGCCAATATGCATCCATATAGACCTCATAATCTACACTCTTCATTGCTTCGCGACTTGGAAGTTAGGGGGTTTCATGGTGTAATCATCTCCTTACTCCCAGAGTAGGTCAAAGATGAATTGACCATGGATTAGATCCAACGATTAGAGAGGTACCCAATGTATCCTCAAATCAATAGTCCCCATCACTTAGTCACTTCGGCCTTTGGTGGTTTGGTCATGTATTCTCCAGTTTTCTTCTGGAGTAGGTCAGCGCTGAGCTGACCACCATCTAGATCAAACAATCATCATTTGTCCTGAAGCTCCTCTAGATCGATGGCTCTCGTTAATTTGTGACTCTGAAATTTGGATATTTTCATGCTACAACAACTCCATTCTCCTGAAGTGGGACTTCGTCGAAGTACCATACACGAAACCCTCCACTCGTTGATCAGATGGTTAAGAAGGGTCTCCATCAGACTCCCTAGATCAATGACTCACAACGTTTCGCCACTCTGACATTTAGGGTTTTGGGTTAGTGAAGTTGTGACATTTCTGAGTTTTGAACTACCGTAGCTCAAAAGATAATAATAACTTATCACCATTTGGGCTAGTGCAAGGTTACCAAACCTTATTCATATGGGTCCTTCGAAAATCCTCGTAGGATACACGCTTAAATCTTGGCTGGGAATTTGATAAGGCCATGGGCACAAGCCCTTGATCACACAGGTGAAATATTTGAAGGATATGACTCTCGATTACATCCCATGAGCGTTATAAATCATGAGATTAGCATACCCCTTTATTAGGAGATCCAAACGACTGGAATGGTAAATATGTGCATATGAGTATTGGGCCTATGGTTAGAAAAATAAAAAATCCTTTCCTTTGATTTGAGCCACTTCAGGAGGTTCTAGTATTTATGTATACAAATCATATTCGACCATATGGGTCCCTAAATTTCATAAATACACAATTAAGAAAAAGATAAAGGAACACAGTCTAACCATCAAGAAAACATGGACATCCCTGAAACATTCACAGGATATCCAACTTTTTTTTATTGTCACAGTTCAATTTTGTAGGGTATGAGAGTACTTATTTATTACAAAATGTATCCAACTAACTGACTATGGGTGTGCTCATTTACACCCAACTATAGGCTCATAGGCATTCAATATTAGTGCTCTGGCCACCCCTATGCCAAGCCAAGATTTCAATATGGAAATTTATTCCATTACTCAAATATCCTTTCTCTATCAGAGCATCCCTACGAGGTTCATCAAATGATTCCTCAACATCAAGCTCATGACCTTCCTCTTTTCTTCCGCATATCCTAGTCATACATTCCCCTCTGTGCATACACTCTTGTTTGGTGTCTCTCCTTCTCTCTATAGAGCCTCCCATGCATGCCTCTCTCTGAAGTGTCTATGCATGTATCTTTTTCTACCTCCTTTCCTAGGATGGTTCTCGACTTATCCTGTTCCTTCTATCAGAAGGAAACTCAGGTCAACCTAGGTTTGTAGGACTCGATGGTACTTTGAGCTGACAACCTATTGTATCCTCAGCCATACCATGCTTCTATTAATGGGGGTGGTTGATTATTCAACCACCATTCCTTCCTTCATTAACTGATTCATCCCGTTGGGATCCAAAGGGGTTTATATTCCCAACAAGGGGAAATTTTGGGTCTTTTGACATAATGAACCCTCTCTTATATTTTTCCCATTTTTTCCCCTAGTGATATCATGGTCAGTACTTCAAGGCTTTACCCCCATAGTCAGTCATTGGAAATATAAAAAAAATACATTTACATCATTCCCATGCCATATCATGGTAATCATAATTAATGATTAATTACAAGCTGGAGAAAATAAGGGTATTACAAGGTTGTGGAACCTATTTTATGATTGTATGATCAGAGATGTAGTGTGCTCAATGCCATATTTTGCACTAGGCTTAATAAAAGATCCTAAAAAGAAACATCTTTGTGGACATAGCCCAGGAGGTGGTGAACCATGGTAAAACCTATGTTATGCATGTTTTTTATTATTGATTTACCTTCTGTCATTATTTATATGATGAATGGATGAATGGATAAATCAATAAATCTATTAGAATGCATGTGTAAACTAATAGATGAATGGATGTTAAGAACATGAATGGATTTAAATATGTTGAATGTATGGGGAAAATAGATTAGAATCCTAGATCCCCACTCTTCCTTGGACTGCAAGCACTTGAGATTTGTAGTCACCCATAATACTATCTCAGGTGAGACTCTACAGTAAAACCCATGTTATGTGTTTCCTTCTAGGTTACCATTATGATCGATAGTTTTAGAGGGGTTTTTTTGGAACCCTGATAAGATCTGAACTTGGGTCTGACTAAGAAGTAGGAAGAGAGGAGAATTAAATGGTTCCATTTTCGGCTGGAACTACATGGAATTGAGTGAATGGGATCTATAGTAGACACATGATGAGAATGAAGATATAAAAAGGGAATGTTCAGACTATGGAATCCAACAAAGGTGGAGATCAAAATATGGTTGAAAACAAAGGAGCTTGAGTTCTCACAGAAAGATAACATAAACCCTAAGTTAACAACGTGAAAATATTTAGACAAGTACGTGTTTAGAGACTTGCATAAGGTATTTTGAGGTATTTTTATGTGATTTGCCACATGTGTTGTAGGAGTGGCTATTGAGGCTAAAACACAACCACCCTACAAATAGAATCAAACAACTGGAGTGGAATCCTGTGGAGATCGTACAGTTACAAAAAGTTAACAAAAAATTCATGCGCACATTAGGTTTTTGGTTAGATAATATTATTGCATGGTTTATTACAGAATTGGCAGTAGACACGGTGAATTATTATGGCACAATAGCGAAGGATTTCCTAAAAGGACCTAAAGGTAGGTATATCAGATCATTGTATACTTCAATCAATATTTTATTGTATAACAACGGTGTGATGACGATGGAATCAAACAACTAAACTTCCCTACATGGATGGGCGAAGGGGGGAATCACTCATAAGATGTGGAAAAATGGAGGAAGATATGGATAAGGGAAAGAAGAAGGAGGCCATGGAGCCAATCATGATGGAGGAATATCAGATAAATAATATCATGGAAGGAAATATGCGTAGTGGAGTACCCTACCAATATAAGATGAATAATAAGAAGAGAGCCATAGTTTATAGAGAGGGCTTGGAAAGTGATGAAGAAGAGGTAGAGGATCTCTGAGTTGTGGAGACTATTGAGGAAATACTATGTGCAACATATGAAAGGAAGGAAGGTGGTCCAAGGGTACGAATAGAAGGAAGAAATCCAATCCATGTCAGTGTTAGTGTGGAAGCCATAACCCCATGTGTGACTAATAAACCAGAAATAACACCACCATTTAGACAACTAAATTTTAGTGGAAGAAAAATAGTAGGAAGTACATCCAAACAAGGAGAAGCAAGTGGAGGAGCCAGTTCAAGAAGTAGTAGTCAAATACATACACCGCGTGAAGGAAGTAGTTCATCATAGTTCAAGATGGCAGGACATGATCCCACCATTAGGTTAGCAAAATTTTCGGGAGAGGCATTTGAGGACCCTGAAAATAATTTATTCATCTACGAGAAGATCTGGGAAGCAAATAAGATCACAAATGAGGATACAAAACTTGCACAGTTAGCTATCACACTAAGAGACTGCACACTAGACTGGTACTTGATCCTAGATGTAAACAATCCATGAGAAACAACAAGGACAATTGTAGATGTCAAGAAGATACTAATAAATGAATTTCAAAACCATAGTTCATAATATCAGTACATGAATGAGATGATTGAAATCGGATAGAAAACAAGTAAGTTTGTTTAGGATATTTATCAGAGGTTCAAAAGGTTGAAGTTTAAGTTGAATTATGTCATGCCTAAGATGCAATATAGACATCTCTTTGTGAATTCACTGTTACCACATTTAAAATACCCATTGAGGCAACACAAGTTTCAAAATCAGGAAGAGGCTCTACAGGAAGCCTTACAACAATACAAGAGCTAAAGGAGGACCTGAAGAACCTTACATTTCAACTAAACCAGAATAAAGGAAAAGAGAAAAGATAAGTTATTTGGTGTACCACATGTAGGACAAAAGGACACCACAATAATGAATGTCCAACATTCACATAGTATAGGGAAACAAGAGTACAAAACCCTTTTCCAATAGCAGGACCATGGTGTGAGATTTGTAAGATACATGGGTGTTGAGTCCCTATTTTGACATATATAATACCCTATATTACCTTGTATCCGAGCCTTTTTGCCTATGTTATAAGCCTATATTTGACTATTTCCTCTCAAACACATACCTAATAGCCTTGTTCATGTTCACAAGTGGTAATTGATGATTTGAAGAATGCTTGTTTAACTTTATTGAAATAATTTGATTAAAGTGTTTTATTTTGTATAGTCCTAATGGTTTGACTTATGAGTAGCCTATCTAGTACTTGCGCCATTCCAGTACTACCAGTCATCGTGCAATCCAGTACCAAATCCATTCCAATACCCAATGTAGTTTTGATCTGGTACCATCTACTCCAAATCTGTTCTGGTACCAAGTCATGCGCTATTATGGTACTATCTGCTCCGTGCCCATTCTGGTACTTAGATTTGCGACTGTGTGTATTCCAGTACCAAAACCTCTATTTCCAGAATGCACCAATTGGACCAGTATGATGGTGAATATTTCGAGAAGGAACTTGAACATAAGCTCCCAAATTAGTTTTCTAGATTACGAGAGACTCCATCACTCATGCACTTCTTGTCATGAGGATGGAGTCGATTCCTAGAAATTCGATGTAAATATCAATTGTAAAATCTCTCAAACAGTTTAATGCTTATCTATAGATATTGATAGTATCAACTTACCTTATATAAGGAATGTTGTATAGGTGATATCGTGTGTGGATAATAAGGAATGTAACGAAGTATGCTATCAGAACCGGACGATACATATCATTTTTATGTATGAAGTAAAGAAATGTTGATCCAATTTACTAGTTGAATCAATGCAAAAGATCTTTTATGTCAATTCCTGAATGTGAGTGAAAAAATTTAGTCTGTTGCTTTCTTAAGATGTTCCTTATTGGTTCGTCAAGGGCCCACCACCCCAACTAAGGTAAACCTCCCTGTATACATTATGTTTGTTTGTGTGAATATTTTACAATAGTGTGTGTGTGTGTGTTAATGATCTTTAATTTATTTTCAGAGTTCAACATTGAGTTAATCGTTTTTGGATTGGTGTGAATAATCAGGTGCTAGATCGAATAGATATTTCATTCTGAAATGTTGGATATGGACATTTAATTATTTGAAGTGTGGGACTGATATCTTCAATTTATGATTGCAGTAGATTTAGTACATCAAGGAACCAAAAGACTTTATACCTCATCTTCATGCTCTGTAATGAAGTCTCTCATTTATACTGAATATTCCTTGTACTGGTTTGTTTGAATTACATGAAGCTCGAGTTGATTTTGATTTCAAGAGTGATTGGACTTGATTGTTATTTACTATTTTGATTTCTACATGAGACAAGCTTCTTAAGTCCATCCCTTTAGTTCATGAGCCTGAAATGAACAGACTTGTTTTGTCTAGGATAGAATCTCTTTGATTGGTTGTTTGTTTAAGTTTCATTATCAACTTTCTCTTCTAAGTTCAAGGGTGTTTGAAGTATTTAGAAATTTTTGAAACAGAGTCTTTTATGTTATTAATTATTTCCTATACACAACAAACTTAAGTAGGTTACCTATTCTCGACACATATAGTGTAACAACTATTTTGATTATGAATCCTGGATTGACATTTAAATGAGTGTAAGATATATATTGAACATATTTATACACCAACATTTTGGCGTCGTTGTCGGGGAGTTGTAAACAGTAATCGGTAGCCTTTTGATTTTTTTATTGGTTTGATGAATTATTAGATTGGATTTAAAGACAATCTGAGGGTGGAGAGAAGACGGTAAGACGAGAGGTAAGAACCTACACATCCACTTTGGTGGGGTTGCTCCAAAGTCAGATTGTCCTCCTACCTTTAATAATTAGGAATTTGTGTTTTTCATTTATTTCATTTAAATTTCTTTTATGAGTAGGTATAGGGATAATAAATGTATATTTATTTCTCCTAAAATCTCAGAAAAGATAGAAAAGAAAACAACAACCCCCCCCGTATACTAATTCATCAAAAATTCATGTAGGAAAAATTCTCAGAGGATAGAGCTCAAAGGAAGCAATTGCAACAACAACAAAGGGCACTAAATCTAAATCCATTGTTCATATTGAAGACATAAGACATCAAGAAAGAGAGGAAGCACTGGTGACCCCATCCAAAGGAGAAAATGGAAAAGAAGCAGAGGTAGTAATAGAAAAGGTTGCAACTGTTGTTGGAAGGCCACACAAAACCTTGGAACATCTAGAGATACCAATTAACCCAATGGTGGAACCATCACTCAGTGGAGAGACCTCACCACCCCCCTACAAGTTTTTTAGAGACATGGCAGAAGAAGAGGGAAACACAACTAATGAAACAAAGACATTTGGATTCCCCATACTAGATATCACTAAAGACGTTGCTACGAAGAACATTCCATTATCTTCACTTCCTCATTTCCAAGGTATGTCAACAAAAGACCCTGACACATTTCTATTTGAATTTGACATATTGTGTAAGATCTATAACTACACAGATAATGCTCAAAAATAAAAACTTTTCCCAACTACACTAAAATATTCAGCACTAAGGTGTTTCATGAGCTTAGGGGAACACACCATTTTGTATTGGGATGGTATGAAGGATACCTTACTCCAGAAATACCAATATTACTGTAGACCTAGGGATTCTAGGAATGATATATTCAAAATGCAACAATCTGAAGAAGAAAGCTTAGAAGATTACCTAGAGAGGTTCTTATACAATTACCAAAAGACTAAGTAGTTTTCCTTAGACACAACTACAATTAGGAATGTCTTTATAAGGGGTGTGAGGGATGATTGCATTGAAGTGCCAAACCTCATGAGTTTTGGGGATGTGTACAAAAATCCATTTGCATACATAATAGAGTATTGTAAAAGATACTCTCGCAGTCAAGCTAAAACGGGGAAAAGTATAAGGGACCCTACCAACAGAATTGTTAAACCCACATCTGAAAGTTTCACTAGGATTGAACTGGGAAATATATTAGAAAACTTTAAAAAAAATATCCTAAACACCATGAGTTCCCAAATGGATACCATGAAAATTAAAAGAAAACAAGAGGAAGAAAATGTTGTAATAGCAATTTTTTGTCATTAGTATAGGAGGAAGCACCCTGGAAAGGAATGCCCCCTTAATTCTATTGAAATCTGTGGTCTCTGTATAGAGGACCATCCTACTAACGAATTCCCTTCTCTACCTGGACTCAAGGCCATGCTCGAGGGAGGAGGAGAACCTAAAACATCCTACCCCCATAGGAGACCATGGAGACAACAAAACCCCAATATGTTTGCAGACCCAACTACACAATACCCCCAACAGCAATGGGTAGCCCCCATATCTTACTCTTAGTGGTCGACACAAACCCAATCTTGGCAACAAGGGTGGAGAGGACCTGTATATGGGAATGTTCCCTTCCAACCAACAAGTTTTCCCTCCTATCCACAATACCTTTCGAATATTTCCCAGCTTCTCCCAGGATTTAACCCCCCTTCTCTTCTTCTGCCCCCATAGTTACAACAACAACTCGCACTACCCATGAATCCAAATATGAAGAAACCAATGTAATATGCACCCATCCAAAACCCTCCTCGGCCTACCCCTATTCCTGCACAACCTATCCCTAACCCAAATAACAGGCCGACACAACCTATACAAAATGTTGAATTACAAACCTTCCCTACATATGTAATAATGCCAACTCCATTCAATGGAATTGAATTAAGATCATGAAGGGTTGTAAACAAAACAAATCCCACTATGGTCAGCGAAGAAGAACAAGTAGATAATCAAACAAATCAAGAAGAAAAAATAGATGTCCAAACAGTTCAAAGAGAAGAACAAATGACTAATCCATTAAATGGAGAAAGAAACACTTCTGTACAATAAGAAATTCCTTCTCCCAACTCCCTTGTAGCAGAAACACCTCAGAAAATGAATCCTCCTTACCCAGAAAGGTTGCTCGTAAATAAAACTGAGGAACCTCTAGAACATAATCTAGAGACTGAACTCCAGAACATATGTGTAAAGATCCCACTACTACAGGCCATTAAAGACATACCTATATATGATAAAATTTTAAGGGAACTTTGCATTAAAAATCCAGGGAGAAAGAGGAAGGAGCCTCCTGTCATACAGGTGGTAAGGTAGTTATCAGAGTTTATAATAGAAATTCCATCTAAGTATAGTAATCCAGGGAACCCAATGGTAACCATAGAAATCAATGGTGTTTCCTTACCTAACACATTGATTGATCTAGGGGCAACAATAAATGTGATGTCAGTGAACACTATGAAAACACTGCAGCTAGATCACCTAAGACGAACAAAAACTATGCTGGAGCTTGCAAACAAATCTGTCATCACCCCAAAAGGGATTTTAGATGATATAACAGTTACATTGGCCTCTTGGGAATACCCTGTGGATTTCTTAGTAATTCATACCAAATCCCCCAAACTAGGACATCCAGTAGTACTCGAGCAACCTTGGTTGGCCACTACTAATGCATTCATTAGATATCGATCTGGAGAAATGACAATCTCCAATGGAACTCAAAGTAAAAAACTTATCCTTTTTCCCCCTGCCCAACCAGCCAGTGAAGTTCCTCTCTGGTTGGAGAATCCCTATGGGGAGGAGGATTGTACTCGACCCTTATTGACACTTGAACAAGTAAAAGGAGTACAAGAGAAAACTGCAAAAACAAATCTTAAGTCTATTCTTGGCTGACTCAGCATGCATCGATTATCCTCAATATTTCCCTAACTACACATACATATTTATCCTCGAATTTCAAGAAATTTGGCATCTTCCCACTGCGTAGCCACTGTTTCACAAATAGAAGAGGGGAAAGAATCAACTGTTCAAGATGTTGAAATCAGTCCTGGAAAGTCCTTATATATCAATGCTATCCTAGAAACAGATCAACAACAAAAGTTGATACAAATGATTCAAGGGCAATCTGATGCTTTTGCATGGGATTACTCTGACATGAAAGGGATCCACCCAAACACCTGTATGTATCATATTTCACTAACGATCAGATCAAAGATGCCAAGAAGCCCCAAAGAAGAACAAATCCATCCTTGAAAGATATAGTAAAAGAAGAACTCCAAAAACTCCTACAACCAATTTCATTTACCCTAGATCAGATATCAAGTGGGTCTCCCCATTATTTATTGTACCAAAGAAAAATGGGAAATGGAGGATTTGTGTGGACTTTCGAGAATTAAACAAGGCCACCTATAGAGACTACTTGCCTTTTCCTTTCATAGATCAGGTCTTAGACACTTTGTCTGGGAAGAGGTATTTTTCTTTCTTGGATGGGTTTAGTGGTTACAATCAAATCCAAATTTCACCAGAAGATCAAGATAAGACCACATTCACCTGTCCTTGCGGGGCCTATGCCTATTGGGTTCTCCCCTTTGGGTTATGTAATTCCACTGCTACCTTTCAAAGGGTTGTCTTGGCTATTTTCTTTGATTTAACCAATGATTGTGTGGAAGTGTACATAGATGATTTCACGGTATATGGGGATGATTTCCAATAGGCATTGGATAATTTGGAGAAGGTACTAGTTAGGTGTAAAGAGACAAACCTTTCACTCAGTCACGAAAAATCTAGAATGTTGGTCACTGAAGGAATTGTTCTAGGTCACCACATCTCCAGTACAGGAAAAAGAGTGGACCCTTCCAAGATTGACATTATTTCCCAAATCAAGATCCCTAGATCACAAAAGGAAGTCAGAAGTTTCTTAGGGCATGCTGGCAACTATAGGAGGTTTATTCAAAATTTTACAAACCTAGCTACCCCCCTTTTCAAACCGCTGACAAAAAATGTTGAATTCTATTGGAATGAGCAATGCCAAATCTGCTTTGAAATCTTAAAAACAAACTATCAAGTGCCCCAGTTTTGAGAGGTCCAAACTGGTCTCTTCATTTCCATATTTGCACAGATGCCTCAAATACTTCTTTGGGAGCTATATTAGGACAAAGGGAATGGAAGATTCCTTATGCTATATTGATGCAAGAGTATCGTCAACATCAAAAGAGCGTGGGGCAGCCACAACACATTTTGAGCACATGATACATTGTTTAAAAAAATTTGAAGATTGGATGCGCAAAACTTAAATGTGATAGTTAAGGATATGCGTACTAATAGATTGTAATTAGACCTTAAGAAACCTGCTCTCGTCTGAAGGACTAAGAAGGCATTTATGTTGGTAGGTATCTTTAATGCATAGATTAGACAGTTTAGAATGAGAGAGGGAAAATAGAATATAGACACCCTCATTGTTTATTGTAGCATTAGCATGATTATGAGCATAGAAGAGAAGCAGATATCTCTATAGCAGACTCCATGTATAGAAGTTCTGAATTAATACAGAGAAACTGTGATTTAGACTCATGGTGTTCATATATTCTCTGTGTATGCATCTTTAAATGTTATGCTCATGAATGTTTTCTCTTTCTGTCATGCAATTGCTTTTATGCTATGTATGAATGATTTCTTGTTGAATGTTTGAAATATGAGAGGAAAGGGTAAATAGAAATGAGTTTCAATTGTTTCTCTATCTGAGCAAGGGTTCCTGCAAGGAGTGCAGTTGAAATTGTCTGCAAGGATTGCATTGACAAAAGGTTCAGAGGTTCGTCTTTGAAAGCTCAGGAGAGATAGTGTTTGTTCTCATATTCACATAGAGGTGTAGGCAGGCACATGAGCCGTGCAAGGGGGAGCAGGCTGGGGAAAATCTCAGAGTTTCAAACCTAAGAAAGGTATCGAGAGACCGTTGTTGCAGAGCATGCATAAGGTCGAAGATCATTCAACACTTCAAGTGCTTGGAGTTTGCCACAAGGAGTGCGTGCAAGAGTCTTCTTTAAGACTTGAAGTTGTGAGAAAGCTCAGGAAGGATAAAACCTTTGAACTATTGAAGGCAGTACTAGGCGTTGGTGCATATTGAGTGATTAGAAGGCATCGAATTTTTGTGTCACAGGTGGATAAACCCAGGGGAAGAATCCTTTGTTCATTTTGCAGAAATCATTAGGGGGAAGAGACGGACGGTCAGAATTCTCTGTGGAGAATTAGTGAAATCCTGTCAGCCGTTCGATCTGATAAATGAGCGAGGAGGTTACAACCGCATCCGGAGTTCAAACTCAGAAGATCATGAGCCATTGGATCCTCACCTAATTACCCATTAGCCGTCCGATCTGACAGGAGTTGCACGGGGTTCAAACCTTCTCAAGCTGAGCGAAAGGCCCGAAAGGTGTCGGGATATCGAGGTGTCGAGGTTCAGGATATCGGAAATCCCGTGGACAAGAGATCGGGTAAATCCATAGTGAAAACCTCGATACAAATCAGAACCATCCATCTATTGGGACAGATGGCAGGAATCGAGAACCATCGACATATCGAAAGTTTAGAGACCAAGATTCCGAGACCCTTTGAGTCGCGAAACAGCGAAAGGATCATAGCCGTGGATCCCAGGAAGGACACGTGTCGTGTGATCATCCAAATCGGAGATTCGGTCATCAGGACTCACATAAGTGAGTGTTTTGGATTTGTAGTTGACGAAGTCTGATATTTAATAAGAATCGTCCATCCATTTGGGACGCGTGTCAGAAGTCCAAATAAGACGGGGTTCGGTGTTTCACGGATCTTGAAGACAGGAAACACTTACATTTTGGAACTGTGAAGTCCAAAATCCCGAAAGGAGGAAATCTCCATTAGGGGTCCCAGGTGACGTCATCTCGTCATAACAGGGAATCAAGAATCTCCACGGTGAAAACCCTGAAGCAGACAAGGACCGTCCATTTTTAAGGACGAATGGAAATAATCTCGACTTTCAGGGAAAGTCCCGAAAAAGGAAGTCACATCGAGAAATCGAAATTCGAGAGATCAAGGAAATCGTAGACAAATGCATTTCGACATTTGAAATTGTGAAGTCCCAAGGGAAATCTGGAGCCATTGGTTTAGTAGGTGATCATGGTCATTGGTTGTGTCTAAGTCAACAAGGGGTTCCCAGTGACATCATATCGGGATATAGGAGATCAGGAAATCAGGAACAAAAGGTTTGCGACATCGGGGATTGTAAAACCCCAAAACCCGATTTTCCATTTGCCTGTTGTGAAGAGAACCATGATCGGGCCTAGAGGCTGAAAGGAGCAAAAAAGAAAAAAAAAAGACCTGTGGGTCAATTTTAATAAAGATTTCAGTGGAGAATCGAAGGAGCCACTCCGGCTCGGGGTAAAATTTGAACGATCCTTAAAACTGGGAGGTCAGCGCAGAGGCCTTTGCCGAGGCAGAGGGTGCGGTCGATGTCATATATACTTTGTTAGAAAGAACCTCTCACCTACTAAAGTAAATTATACTGTCACAAAAAATGAATTTTTTTATCAGTAGTACATGCCATCAACAAGTTTAGACACTATATAAAAGGATATGAAGTTTTTGTGCACACTGACCACTCAGCTATCATATTTCTAATGAAAAAACCTATTACAAATTCTAGAGTGACTAGATGGTTGTTGTTACTACAAGAATTCATTATCACTATCATTGATAGGCCTGGAAGAGATAATTTGGTTGCTGATTTCTTGTCTAGACTTAGTCATACAGGTGACAATACTCCAATAGATGATGATTTTACGGATGAGAATTTATTTTCCATTTCTACTTACACCCCTTGGTATGCATATATAGCCAACTATCTAGTAACCAAAAAGCTACCGCAAAGTATGACATCTAGAGAAAAACAAAGAATTATTCAGCTAAGTGCCAATTATATGTGGCATGAGGATAGCCTATACCGAACTGGACCTGATTTGGTAATCAGAAGATGTGTTATGGAAGACTAAATGAAAGATATATTCAAAGATTTACATGATAGCCCATATGGAGGCCATTTTGCTGACAAAAGGACAACTTACAAGATTTTATAGTCTGGCTATTATTGGCCAACCATCTTCAAAGATGCAAATAAATACATGGGTAGCTGCGATGATTTCCAAAGAATGGGAAAACCTACAGCAGTCGACGAAATGTCACTCCATGCCCAAGTAGTGATCAAACCCTTTGAAAAATGGGCCTTATATTTTGTAGGACCTATCAATCCCATGTCCCACGGGAAAATGTACATCTTAGTTTGCATAGACTATGTAACAAAATGGGTAGAAGCCAAGGCTTTGTATTCAACCAATGAACAATCTATTGTAGAATTTCTAATTGAGGAAATTTTCACTCATTTCAGGGTACCTCGGGAAATAGTCACTAACCAAGGGACACAATTCACCTCAAATTTGGTCAAGGCTCTTACTGAACAGTACAGGATCAAACACAAAAAGTATTCTCCCTATCATCCCCAAGCCAATGGCCAAGTGGAATCAACCAACAAAGTGATAGAGGCCATCCTCACTAAGACTGTTCAGTTGTATCACAAAGACTGGGCTGATAGGTTACCTGAAGCCTTGTGGGCCTATAGGACAGCTTGGAGGAATACAACAGGCCATACACCTTATGATTTGGTGTATGGGAAGCATGTACTACTACCCATAGAATTTTAGGTAAAAACCTTCAGAACTTCCATGCAATTAGGGATGGATATGAACGAAGCTAAAAAACAAAGGCTATTACAATTAAATGAGCTTGATGAGATAAGACAAGATTCTCTACAAAGAACCACCCTGATACAAGAACAAAACACCAAATGGAATGATAAGTACATCAAAAATAAGTCCTTTGAGTCAAGATATTGGGCCCTTCTATATGATAGTAGATTCAAAAATTTTAAAGGTAAGTTGTCTACTAGATGGTTGGGACCTTATGAGGTTGATATAGTTTAAGACAATGGTTGAGTAAAAAAAAGACCATTGATGAGAATCAGAATTCCTTTGTCGTAAATGGGCATCATCTGAAGGTTTATCATAAGCCTTTGTCAAAAGAATATTTTGTCAAAAAATGTTCTTCAGAGTTACGAAATGCAACTGGTAAGAAAGAGGGTTTCTCCTCTTGCTGACCTACCACAGTAAGTTCAATTTTGTAAATTCAGCTTCTGTACATAGGTGTGTCATTAGATAACATTTTTCTTTTATTTTTATGATATAACTATCAAAAACAAAACAAAAGTTGGTTATGTTCCCATGTAGACAAACAAATAAGGAGGGAATTTACTAGATGGAGTCTTCTTTAAGTTTTTCAAACTCCTTAAAATTGAAAACACTGGCAAGAAGGAACTGGCCCAGGCTCGAGAAAAATCCACGAGATAGTATAAAGAGTTTCCTTAAGTTTTTCAAACTCTTTAAAATTGAAAACATCGGTGAGCAGGAACTAGCCCAGGCTCGATAAAAATCCATGGGACAGTATAGAGAGTTTCCTTTAAGTTTTTCAAACTCTGTAAAATTGAAAATACTGGCGAGCATTAACTAATTTGGGCTTGATAAAAATCCATAGAAAAGTAGTCGTTAGGATTATTATTGTTATTTTTGTAATAAAAGAGGAAATACCAGTAGGAGATATGATCACCTTGGTTCCAAAAGAAAAGGGTTATGTAATCTCAGCAACTGGTCATTCCAGAATACCCTCCTGTTACAGAGCTCTCTTGCATTATTCCTCTACAAACGTTTGGTAACTACATGGTTTTTCAATTGAATCTGATGACAGAACACCAGATATTCCTACAAGTCACTGCCATAGAATCTGTGTCAAAAATCTCTCAAGCACCAGAAAAAAATGTTCATCTCTGTGCATATCCGGTACCAATGTTCATCATTGTGCTAAATCATCTCGCTATTCTTAGACAATACTAAAACCCATCTGGTATTAAAGAAGGGACCCTACGCTATTCTGGTACTAGTTACAAACTTTACACACAGGTGATCCAGTACTCAAAAAAGCGCACTTAGGTAATCCGATAATTAGATGATCATGTACTATTGTCAAATTTACACACCGATGATCCGGTACTGGTAAGGACGTGACTGGTAAATCTCATCATACTTTCAAGTTGTTTCTCAATTATTATCTCTAGGAAATACAGATTCAACATTTCTTTTCATTTTATTAAAAGGAATTAGACTAAATATGCATTTAAAACACTGGTTGCTCTCTGATCATGACATATTCCCTCTCACAAACTTTTATAAAAGACTCGACCACATTTCTATAAGAAGAAGATGTCCTTATTCCCCGAATATCAAGAGTGCAAGGTCACTATGTCCCTCACTCGAACAAACTCATACTCATTCTATCTATTCAGTAAATAAACCCCATAAACTTATGATTCACTCCCATACTATATGAAGTGACACAAACCACATCTCTAAGCATATCAAATAATGATCCCAGCTGATTTTACACTCACGAATCCTGAACATAAAGACCACACCCATCTGTGAATATAGCCTAACGTCAATTTTCCATGAGTTAGTAAGTTGTTATAGGATCTGACTTGCCTCACCATATCATCATGACTATCGATGTGACCGTTGTAATATACACTTCCATTTATAAATGCTCCTATGGATGGCTCTGCCATCCAAATGAACATTATTTATCGTTGTTGTCACACCATCTAAAAACATTCGGTGCCTTTGTATCGCTTGCATATTTTTCCCCATACTGTACTCTATCACAATCTACGTTTATCCGATACTCAACCATCTATCCTCTGTCCATGCCTCATCCACATGAGAGAATTGTTTAAGCTAGAATGGGGGTCGACAGGCATGAACCGATGTTTCAATTGTACAGGGAAACAACAAAATGTCAGGCTTGTAAGGAAAAATATGAACAGGCAAGGTGGGTGCTATTTTTGGAGAAGTTTAAAGGCCATCATGAGGGGATTTCTCTTTTCTTCGCACAGACATATGATGGAGAAAGTGTGTAGTTTGGAGACATGAAGCTAACAGTTACAGAAGCCACTATAGTAGAAGTTACGGGCCTCCCCATGGCTGGAGAAAAATACTTCAAGAGGGTGATTGTTGACAGAAAAATCTGTCAGAAATTCCTTAAGCCAGAACACCAAGATCCCGATTGGACCAACGGAGTCCCTCGAATATATGTCAAAGAGGAATATTGGATGATGCTCCTAAGTCTGTAGAAATTCCTCACCTGCGAAGGAAGGTATGCGATAACCTTCATTTATCATTTGAAGCGTTTATCACATTTCGAGGGAGGACCACAAATTGATTTCCCTCACTTCCTATGGATGAGTTTAAATAATATGGTGAGAGGAGTGAGGTTAGTTTCCAAGAAGCCTGAGACTAGCCTTCATCACCATGGTTTAATAAAACTTTTGGTTGTTCATGCTTTGAGGACACAAGGTGGTAGTTGGAAGAAATTACTCCAACATAATTTTTCTTAAGAAAGAATATCCAAAACTGTTGAAACACATGAGACAGGGATACACAGTGAGGGTTCAAGCAAGAAGGTAAATAAATATAGAAGGAAGGCATCGAGAGGAAAATAAGACACTATTATGCCCATATCATCTCAGCCCATTGGGAAATTAGTGACAGAAAATTCTGTCGTAGGGGAACCTGTTATAATATAGAAGATGGTGTGCTCGATTTACCATTGACGATAACCTCGTCACCCAACCACAGGCCGAAGCCTCCCTCCGAGAACCTTAACCTTGACTGAGAATTCCTCCGGAAGCAAACCCTAGTCTCGATAGCCAAACAAATATCAACGCATCTCTCCCCAAGGATAGCACAACACAAAAGACTGATCAGATGTTCCAAACCCTAGCCAAGAGATATTCAAGACAATACTGAAACTAGATACAGCTGTAGCTGCACCTGCAACCCTCCTCCAAACCTACGCACCAACTGCAACTACAGTGCGCACCAACTGGGAAACTGCAATTCTGAGATGTTTTCAAATGAGAACTGATGCCCTATATTTATAGTAATCCTGCCAGTTTGTTGGGGCCAACTTCTCCTTCTGGGTATGTGTTTGTTCAGTATATTATTATTAATTTTGGCCGACTTCTTCTCTTGGAGTCTAATAGCCTAATATAAATTTTCTTCTTGAGCCGAAAAGGCTTCTAGGGTTATTAGAAAACTCATTAGGGTTTCTCTTGCTTCCCAGAGTCTTCTATTCTCATCAGGTTCACGCGTGGGGGTAAATACTTCCCGCAACTACCATAATATTAACACTCCCTCCTAGCTAGAGAGGTATTTACAGGTAATGGACTTGAGCACAAAACATACCATTTACTCGGTAGCATCAATATAGTCATCTAGACTATTTCATGACTAGATCATGAGCATCACCATCACCATCAACTGCATCATCTTCTCGAAAACATACTTCATCTGAGTAGTTAGATATGATGCTGGATAAGTCACTCTCACCATGGAGTGATACAAGAGGAGTAAAAGCTCTGAACTATTTTCCATATGGAAAATCTCTGTTCATCATTCATCTGAATGGTCATTATCTCCAATAAATTGTTGATAGTCTTCAAGGCAATTAGAACAAGGATAGAACACAACTGTGTCTATTCATAGTAGTACACAACTACAATCCAGTGGTTAACTACCACATCAAGTAACACACAAGTACTTGATCAACAACGTATATTTGCGAACGGTGAAACATATTCACCACAATAGTCATCATCTACTATCATATAGTCTTCATAACAAAAATCTAATAGCATCCTGCATAGAAACAATGTTATGATAAAAACTGCATCTTCTGGGCCAATCTTTCACTCAAGTCTGTGATATCTGAAAGAATGTCTGCCACCACAGTAGTATTCATCTGCATAGAAACAATGTTATGATAAAAACTGAATCAACTGGGCCAATCTTTCACTCACGTCTGTGAGATCTGAAAGAGTGTCTGCCCTCAGTATAGAATATCAACAA
>ML777907.1:2133733-2155843 GCA_009831015.1 Picea engelmannii | reverse complement strand
ACACTAAACAAAGTGTAACCTGGAGAGAATCAGTCTACCCTCAAGGAATGTATGTCCTGCATCAACCTCCAAAACAGAAAATTCTTCGAAACTACTCATCGCTGTGAACTTCGAGAGAATGATTGCCCGGTGAGGTGGACCATTCTACTTGACCACTACTCAGAGTGACTACCAAGAAGAATTATTGTCCTAGACAACTCCCCATAATGGGAATTCGTTGTCTATGATACATCAGCAATCAGTCTGCCTCCCATGTTAACTATAATGGGAAGCCACTGTCCGTCAGAAATATCAATCCACTTTCCGAACAGGAAAGCATCTGTCCAATCTGGACTTTTACAAAGATAAATGCTCCCTCCTAACTGGAGAGTTATTTCAATCTCAAAAATAAATGTTTGTGCACCTTCTTCTAGCTTGGAGAGTCTTCCCTTCCAGTTTAATAGAGTTATTTCCACGAGCTCTAGCTTGAGTATGCAAGTTCTTTCATCTTGAATATGGGCTTTACCAAAATGTATGCTTATCTGCTCATCTGTGGAGATATGTATTGGAGAATCAATTTCTCCTTTATGGGCTTCATCATGGATAATGTACTGCTTGTACTGTAGTCTGGAACACTGTGAAGGCTTCTTGTAGATGTGAACAATAGAGTATATCATATTTGGAGAACTGGAACATATCCATGTGGTACTTCTTCTGTCATCATGAGATCTGATCTTCTGAGTAGTCATCTTGATGTTATAGGAAATCTTCACCATGCTTTTGCTGCACACTGGAGGTTCTCCACCAAGTTTTCTTCTTCTTATCTGCATACATGAGTATCTTTCTAGTATGCCTCAAAGTCTTGAGATTGCTCCGCATGCGCTCTTTACTCAATTTCTTCTGGAGAACATTCTTTGCATTCATCTGATGTAGAATTCTGACTTATGGATGTTGCAGATAATAGAGATAAGTCTGGTGTACTGGAACAAAATATCATCATAGTCTTCTCCCTCCATCTGGGACAACCTTTGGTTCTGGATCTTGCAATGCTTTTATTCATAAGTCTTTCGTACACTGTTCTTCATCACGACTTTCAGTTCTTCTGCTTGATTACTTTTAGTGAGTTCATATAAAGCTGGCAATCTTGTGATTCTTGATACAATGACTGGTTCTTCTAGTTCTTCTTTCTTGGAATCTTCATGTTCTTCTTCATGTTTTTCTTTAGCTCTTGGGTCCCTGAAGTTTCTTATAGATTCCATTCCCTAGAGATTCCACTTCTTACCTTCATCATCGTTTCACGGATCTGGATGGACAACCATAAATACTTTAAGGCTTTTCTTCGAAGAGGTCTTCTTCTATAGTTGAGATGAACATGTATTGTTTGTCATGACTACTACCATGGATATATACATTTCATCATCTTCAATGGATCATAGGATTAGCTCCATCCTAATCCTTGCTTCATGTAAGAGTGCATATAATTTTCTCCCTTCGTCTGACTGAGTCCATGCTTCTGTCTCCATCCTTATTGTTTTCTACAATATATGATAGAGTCCACGCTTCCATATGCAACCTTATTGTCTTCTGTAATATATAATTGGCTCTCTTGTCTTAACAGAGTCCATGCTTCCATCTTAGTTGTCTTCATCAGTCTTTCTCCAATTTTTCTTGATGTCTGACTTCTAAGTCTCTTCAGGATTGATTCTGATTTTAGCTTATCTTGTAATAGCTTTCACATGATATATTTCATTCTTTCATGTGTAATATATAATGATATTCATTCTTATATTGTTGTTCTTCCATAGGTATAGTTCTTCTTGGAACACATTATCTTCCAAGAGATAGATATACAAGATATGTACAAGAAAATAAGAAGAGTGTTGTTACCTTTTAGTAGAAGAAATCTTTTCCATCCTGCTTAGTCTTCTTTGTCAGTTCCTTTTCTTCGGCAATCGATGCTTCGTGTTTCTTCTTTCTTTTCTTTAGCTCTGGACACTGATTTCTATAGTGACTGTACTTCTGACAGTTGAAGCATTGTATTTCTGAAATGTCTTTCTCTTGATTTGGCTTCCTCTTTGAGCCAAATCTTTTTGTTTCTGAAGTTCTTGAATCTTTCTATGAAGGCTTGATCATCGTACTTCTTTTGAGGTTTCTCTTTTTCATTGATCCTTGATTCTTCTTGAGCACAACAAGTCCAAAGTTCTTCAAATGTCGGGTACTCCTTCTTTGTATTCATGATTGCGGCAAATGCATCCCATGTCTTTGGGAAGACCATTAAGTACTATGTTCACCAATTCCTTTTATAAAGTGATCTCTTCAATAGCTTGTAGTTGATCTCTTAGCTGGGAGATCCTTACAAAGTATGATGTTATGTTGTCGTCATCATTCATATTCATGTCACGGAGCTCATTCTTCAGACTCATAACTTGTCCAATGTTTCTATCTGAGAAGAGATTTGTTAGGGCATCATACATCTTCTTCGATGAGTCAAKATGGGAGATGTAGGGTATCAAGTGGTATTTTATGGAATCCACTATGATACTCATGGAATTGATGTCAACRTCTTTGAACTTCTCCATAGCTGCAACGTTCTGCGGTTCCTTCTCTTCTCCTTATGTAAAATTTGGCTTCATGATCTTTCCTTTCACAATGTCCAACACTTTATTCTTAGCAAGGATGAGGTCAATCCTTTTCTTCCATGCTCTGAAGTTAGAAGCTCCATCTAGCTTATTCTTAGACTTCATAGAGTTTGTCATGGCTTCCTTGACTTGGTCAAACCCTAGATTTGAACAGAAATCCAAACTTCACATCTTGTCCTTCTGAGAGTACTAGGAGATGTGCTAGTCTAGGGTGCACTAATATATCCAAATATTAGGTTAATCTTGTCACTTAAGGTTCCTCGAAAAGAGGTTTAGGGTTTCTGCAACTGCTTCTGCTGGTAACCCTAGCTGCAGTGCTTTTGGAAGCTACTCCTGCTAGTAACCCTAGTGGCAGTTCCTCAACGAGCTCAATGTCTAGCGGCTATGTTTCCTTCCAGCATTTTAGGCTGACCGAAGGGGTGTGGGCCCATAACCTGTTAGAATATAGAATATGGTATGCTCGTTTTACCATTGACGATACCCTCGTCACCCAACCACAGGCCGAAGCCTCCCTCCGAGCACTTTAACCTTGACTGAGAATTCCTCCGGAGGAAAACCCTAGGCTAGATAGCCAAACAAAGAGAAGCACATCACTCCCCAAGGATAGTGCAACACAAAAGACTGATCAGATGTTCCAAACCCTAACCAAGAGATATTCAAGCCAATACTAAAACTAGCTGCTACTGCAGCTGCACCTACAACCCTCCTCCAAACCTGCGCACCAACTGCAACTGCAGTGCGCACCAGCTGGGAAAATGCAATTCTGAGATGTTGTCAAATGAGAATTGGTGCCCTGTATTTATAGTAATCCTGCTAGTTTGCTAGGGCCGACTTCTCCTTCTGGGTATGTGTCTGTTTACTATATTATTATTAACTTTGGCCGACTTCTTCTCTTGGAGGCTAATAGCCTAATACAAATTTTCTTCTTGAGCCGACAAGGCTTCTAGGTTTATTAGCCAACTCATTAGGGTTTCTCTTGCTTCCTGGAGTCTTCTATTCTTGTCAGGTTCACACGTGGGGGTAAATACCTCCTGTAGCTACCATAATATTAACAAAACCTACTATATCGAGGAAGAGGAAAGCCACCCAATCCCATAAAATAAGTCCTACCTCGATTCAAAATGATAAAAAGGAAGACTCTGAGCTAGGAGACAACGTTCTTGAAGCAATCATGGAGGTGTCATTAGAACCATCTATCCAAGTAGAGAAGACTCATGACCTCCACTTACAAAACAAGATAAAGTCTTCACAGTTTAAAGCATCTAGCGTAGTCCTGCATCCTAAAGACCAACTATCACAAAGTAAGAAATGAAAGAAGGAGGATACAGATCAACAAGAGATTTTACATGAGGCAACTGTCAAAACCCCTCTGAAATCCCCTAAAGAATTGAAAAATACTATTGAAGTTACTTGGTCTTCCCAGAAACTAGTTAAGGAATTGAAAGAAACTGCTAAGGTGACAAGCATAAATAAAAATAAGATTGAAAGGGAGAAGGCACAAATTCCAAAACCTACGCCTCAATCTTCTAGGTAGAAATATAGGCTGGCTAGTAGAAGCAAACTCCAGAATTCACAACTCAAGGCCTCGAGATAAAAATCAAGTTGAAATAGGAGAAACAGGTGTCCAGGCCTACAACTGGTGTTAATATTAAGAAAAGGAAGTTGTTTGAGGAAATTACTACCCCTATCAGCAAGTCTAAAGAGGCCCTTCCCCCCATACAAAGGACGACCAGAAGCATGGTGAAGCAGATGATAGTTCCAAATATAACGTCTCTTCAGAAGGAACCCATGGATATTTTGAGTTCTCCAGAGAAAGGAAGTGATTGTGGAGCTACAGTGAGTGAAGTAGAATGATTAGTAACAGTAAGTGAGACAGAAGGATTGGTAACAGAGACTTTGAGGGGTTTGAGGAAATAAAAATAAGCCTAAGAAGAGATAACTAAGGAGGCAATCACATCTAGTCCAAACAATTCTCTGAATAAACAAGGATTGATAGCAAAGGTTCAAAGGCTAAAGCAAGAAGTTGAGGAATACAATGTATTGGACAGACACATCAAGGCATAAAATGCACAATTGAAAGAAAAACATGCAGAGGTCTCTGCCAAACTCAACAAGTTCTTGCGATTGATCCAGTACACTAGGGTAATTAAGAAGAAATTGAGAAGTGAGGTTTCTGGTTTCAACATCCTGCAACCTGAGAAATGACAGAGGAAGATCCAATTTTTCAGAAAGTTTTTTGGGTATTAATTTTTGATAACGTTGCATGAGGACATGCAACACCTTTAGCATGGGGGAAATGTTGAGTCCTTGTTTTCACATGTATAATGCCCTATCTTACCTTGTATTCGAGCCTTTTTGCCTATGTTATAAGCCTATATTTGACTATTTCCTCTCAAACACATACCTAATAGCCTTGTTCATGTTCACAATAGGTAATTGATGATTTGAAGCATGTTTGTTTAACTTTATTGAAATAATTCAATTAAAGTGTTTTATTTTGTATAGTCCTAATAGTTTGACTTATGAGCAACCTATCCGGTACTTGCACCATTCTAGTACTACCAGTCATCGTACAATCCAAAACCAAATCCATTATGGTACCCAAGGCAATTTTGATTCGGTAACATCTACTCCAAATCTATTCCAGTACCAAGTCATGCATTATTCCGGTACTATCTGCTCCACGCCCATTCCGGTACTCAGATTCGCGACTATGTGTATTCCGGAACCAAAACCTTTGTTTCCAGAATGCACCAGTTGGACCAGTATGATGGTGAATATTTCGAGAAGGTAGTTGAACAAAATCTCCCAAATAATTTTTCCAGATTACGAGAGACTCCATCACTCATGCACTTCATGTCATGAGGATGGAGTTGATTCCTAGAAATTTGATGTAAATATCAATTGTAAAATCTCTCAAACTGTTTAATGCTTATCTATAGATATTGATAGTATCATCTTACCTTATATAAGGAATGTTGTATAGGTGATAGCGTGTGTGGATAATAAGGAATATAATGAAGTATGCTATTAGAACCCAACGATACATATCGTTTTTATGTATGAAGTAAAGAACTATTGATCCAATTTACTAGTTGAATTAATGCAAAAGATATTTTATGGCAATTCATGAATGTGAGTGAAACGCTTTAATCTGTTACTTTCTTAAGATGTTCCTTGTTGGTTCAGCAAGGGCCCATCGCCCCAAGTAAGGTAAACMTCCCTGTATACATTCTGTGTGTTTGTGTGAAAATTTTATAGCAGTGTGTGTGTGTGTGTTAATGATCTTTAATTTATTTTCAGAGTTCAACATTGAGTTAATCATTTTTGGATTGGTGTGAATAATCAGGTGCTAGATCAAATAGATATTTCATTCTCAAATGTTGGAGATGGCCATTTAATTATTTGAAGCGTGGGACTGATATCTTGAGTTTATGATTGCAGTAAATTTAGTACATCAAGGAACCAGAAGACTTTATACCTCATCTTCATGCTCTGTAATGAAGTCTCTCAGTTATACTAAATATTCCTTGTACTGGTTTGTTTGAATTACATGAAGCTGGAGTTTATTTTGATTTCAAGAGTGATTGGAGTTGATTGTTATTTATTGTTTTGATTGCTACAGGAGACAAGCTTCTTAATTTCATCCCTTTAATTCATGAGCCTGAAATGAACAGACTTGTTTCTCTAGGATAGAATCTATTTGATTGGTTGTTTGTTTAAGTTTCATTATCAGTTTTCTCTTCTAAGTTCAAGGGTGTTTGAAGTATTTAGAAATCTTCGAAACAAATTCTTTTATGTTATTAATTATATCCTATACGCAACAGACTTAGGTAGGTTACCTATTCTCGACACATATAGTGTAACAACTCTTTTGATTATGAATCTTGTATTGATATTTAAAAGAGTGTAAGATATATATTGAACATATTTATACACCAACAATGGGCATAATCCATATCATTATCTAATGATGCATAAGTACAAGATAGTACTCAATAGCTCATATTGAATTTTTTGCAAGTTAGTGGGCCATGATGATAAATATTGTAGGACAATGGAGATGATGAGGGAAACAAATTCAGATACCTATAGGGTGCAGGAAAAAATGATGACAAGGAAAGTTGCACCTCGGTTTAACCAGGGACCATCTCCATACAACATTGCATAGAAACAATATAACACTGCGCAACCACAATATAATAATGTGCAACCATAGTATAACCCCACACAGTATAATCAAGTGCCTTAGAACAACGCACCATGAGGAGTTCAAAATGGATACAGAGGCGGAGGATGAGGTAGAGGAGGATTTGGAAGAGGAAGAGGTCCAGTAGTGTGCCACAAATACCAACAACCATGACATTATGCAAGGCAATGTCCACTTCCACCCATGACATGTATGTACTATCGTGCAACAAACCATGATACAAAGGAATGCCCAACACTTTTAAGAAAAATTCAAGAAAAGAGGAACTATAAAAATCATAATGTTCATTGGATCTCCACATAAGTAAGGGATGATGGAAGAAACATCAACATATTCATGCGCATAGGAGCCAATATAGGAGCTGGCGCAATAAGAATAGATCCATCACACTGCCAATGGGTGAAGAAGAATATAAAACCACCAAAGTGGTGTGATGCGTAGAAAGAGAAGGAAACATTAAAGGAGCCGAGACAAGAGTTTCTCAAGTAGAAAACTACGTCCACATCATTTGTGTAGAAAAATAAAAACTCTCCTATGTATGATATGCATTCATCAATAGACCACACCAATGAAGCACAACCTACAGGGAAAGTAAGTACCATAAAGAATTTTCTTCAATCCTTTGTTAAGATATTGAATGATCCATCCTCTGTTAAAGTTTTTCAAAATATTCTATAAATATGTAACACAGAGGTGGAGGGGAAGTTAGAGAACAAAACAGTCAATAACCTCCATACAAGAAGGAGGAGAAGAAAAGAATTCAGAATGAATTCCAACATTAGAGATTTCAATATGGGGGATATTATACTAGAATTAGGTTATGAAGTAAATTTTTTACCTAAGAAGACATGGAAGTGTATGGGAGATCCCACACTAGGATACTCACATGTTTAGTTGAAATTATCAAATAAAGACATAGTTATATCGATTGGAAGGATAAAAGGTGTCATAGTAGATTTGGATGGAGTGTGCACTAAGGAAGATTTTGAAGTAATAGAGATACTAGATGGCACAACACCATATCGAAGATTTCTTGGATTGGATTGGGAATTTGATAAATAAGAAATAATTAATTTGAATACAAGGAAAATGACATTTGAATTCAGAGAATATAGATTCATTGCACCACTAGATCCATCAGAAGGAGAAAGGTTTGTAGAACCCACCTATCTAGATCTAGAGGAAGCAAATTGTACAGAGCTACCGCACACGAAGAAAATTATATTAACCCAAATGCAGATGGGTTAATTAGTTGGATAAGAATCACATCATGAGATTCTGACTTAGATAAAGGGATAGATAACTGGCAGCAATGATTACGTGTAGTTTACATGAGAAGATGCGGAAGAATAGACTGCGCAGTAAGATGGGTCGGTATAGAGATAAGGGAACCTCCCAGTTTCCATGGTGTAAATTATTTAGAATAATTAATCATATAGTATGAATAAGAAGTGTCAAAAAATCATATACTCTTATCCCTAGATATTTCACTCAAGGATACACCTGCAAGATGGTGGGTTGCGCATAAAGAAATAATTCAGGACTAGTACCAATCTAAATAGTTACTACGCACTAGATTCGACAAAGAACAAGGCAACAATAAAATCCAAAGGTATGATGGGAAAGAAACAACAACAGAACACTTGGAGAAGTATAGAATGCAATGGAGGATGATACCACCAGAAGAATGGCCTCATCACTTCATCCATACATTGGAAAGAATTCCAGAAAATGGGTATGTAGACCTGGAGATGCGTAAGGGTACTATAGAATGGTCAAAATTACAAGAGAATTTTATAGTAACCTTCTCATTTGAACATGAGAACCCAAAAAATATGGTAGTCAGAGCTGCAAACTATCAACTGATTGCAAGAAACTTATTCAAAATGGGTGCAGATAACATTTTATGAAGGTGTGTATTAGAGCATGAAAGGCCCGGAATTTTGGAAGAAGCTCATGAAAGAATAGCTCGAGAAACTTACGCAGTAAAAGATACCATGAAGAAGGTATTGCGTGCATGAATATGGTGGTTAACAATACATAGAGATGCCAAGGAATATTGTCAGACATGTGATGTCTGTAAGAGGGTTGGAAAAACTAACAGAAGGGATGAGATGCCTCTGAAACCACAAGTAGCTTTGCAGGTATTTGAAAAATGGGAAATAGACTTTGTTGGGCCAATATACCCATCAAAAAAAAGGTCAGGAGGAATATATATCATTACTACAACATAATACTTAACAATATGGGAAGAAACAACACTAGTCAAAGATTACAACACAGAGACAACAACACACTTCTTGTTCGAGCAAGTGATTACTAGATTTGGTTGTCCAAGAATTTTGATAAGTGACCAAGATACTCACTTTATCAAAAATACTATCAAGGCTATTAATGAGGAGTTTGAATTCTACCACCAGAAGAGTACACCATACCATCCTTAGGAAAATGGAATAGTAGAAGATTTCAATAAGATCTTGGAGAATGCTCTCACAAATATATGTCATGTCAACAAGGATGATTGGGACTTAAAAATACCAGCAGTATTACCAGTGTTGGCCCTTGACCAAGTTTTGGAGATCCTTCGTCAAGTTTGACCTATTTTGGGACTTTGACAGGCTGTTGAAGGCAGAGCGCAAGTTGAAGCGGAGATCGCGGGATCTCAACCCCTTGTTTAGGGATTTTTGGGTGTTGGGCTTATGTAACGGGTATGGGGAAGTTAGCCCATGGATTTACCTGTGTCTAGGCCCTTTTGTAATGTATAAATAGATGTCTAGGAAATGTAAGAGAGGAGAAAATAAGAATCTATGTGATGTTGTGCTAAGTGCGAGTAATAGTTATGAATTCTTTATGCATGTTGTGTTGGATACTTGCTAAGATAAGTGCAAGTGGATGTAAGAGGCTTGTGTAGGGATTTGTGCTGTAACCTAACTCCGGGAGGGATGATATCTCGGAGTGTGCACAGATCTCTTGTCCTATGTGGAGTAGGACCTTGTGGCTCTGTGCATGTAGATGATTGACATAAGAAAATAAAGAGAAGAAGATTTGGTGGACGTAGCCCCAGGCTGGGGGTGAACCACGTATATCCTGTGTTGTGGTTTTTTTGTGCATTATGGTTTCTTTGTGTTTCATATGGTTAATGCTTAGTGAAATGATGTATGCTTAGATGAATATGATAGCTTAGTGGCTTATGATGTTTATAAGACGCTAGATCTGAGCTATGTTGATTTGCTTAGTTCTTGAATGTGTCGAATCTTGTTGAATACTGCACTGTAATGTAATTAGGGTTTATATGCACTGTAGACGAAGGTGTTGTGATCAAATATTTGTGTCCCAGCTAGGTTGCAGACATCTGAGTCCTGCAACCACCCCTACCTCTGCCTCAGGTGAGACTTCATCTTCTTCGCAGGTGTTGTCGAAAGGGCTGGTAGTTAGGGTTTTTTTTGTGCATTTTGAAGCGTGGAACCCTGGGTCTTCCACCGTGCCAAAAAATGGTTCTGTTTTTGGGAAATGAAATTGTGATTGTCGAGAACTGAGGAAAAGAAAGAAATATCTGTGCATAGATATGTTACTTTTAGCGCAGTTCTGTATTAAGAGAGGAGGCATATCTGAAGAAAAGAGGTAAGATCTTAAAGATTTGTGCTCTGATAAAGGTAAAGTGAATTTGTTTGATTAAAGAGGTAATATCTGAAAGCCATGTTCTTTGTTAAAGGTAAGATAAGTGGATTTTTTTTTTCTCAAAAGTATGGATTTAGGTATCTTTGATATGAGTAGATATGATAGAAATAATGAAAGATATGTTATTCCTATGCATAGAAAGAATGTTTGGACTAACAAATGGATGTAGGATCTTAGGAAGAATTTTCTGCATGTTAGCCACAATGGTCCTAGTGCACAGTGCAAGAAAGTTTGGGGATCATTTAAGTGAAAGAGAGGATTACTTCTTTGTTATAGTTGCAGAAGACCGGGACACCTTACTAAGGAATGCCTTGGTAGAATACCTAGTTGTATTTGTTGTAAATATATGGACCATGACGTTCTAGATTTCCCTAGAATGATTGATAAGGTTGAAAGAATGAATATGAGACAAGAAAACCATGAGGAAGGCCAATAAACTGAGACCATGGAAGAAACCCAGAGAGAATCGGAGACTGTATTACTACAAATGAAAGAAACCCTGAATGATCACAGAAATAACAACTTATTAGAGATATTCAAAGAGAAAGAGTGCATAGAAACAAGAATAGGAGACTTTGGCATAGACTGTGTCCTAGATGAGGAAACGCGGGTGAATATTATGACAAAAAGAACTTGGGAAATTTTAGGAAATCCTGCTATGATTCCTTCATTGGGAGGAATAGGATTATTTAGAGGAAAGTTGATAACCCTACGTGGAAGACTTACCCAGACATCTATGAGTGCTCATGGAACTTTGACATAAGAAGAATTTGAGGTTGTTAAATTTATTGAGAACAATGCTCCATTTTCTATACTACTAGGAAAAACATGGATTGAGAAATATCAGATCCAAAGAAAAGAAGAGGAAGCTCTAGAACAGAAAAAACTAGAACTAAAACCATTCATGGCTAAGAGCATAGCACACTTACTGGAAGAACAAGAAAACTAGTTGAAGCTACTGAGGCCTATAAATATGGATGTCGAAGTTGAAAGAACACAAGAAAATTTGAAACACCTATCTGTACAAAAGAGTAGAGAACCTACCCCAGACAAAGAAGAAGTATTTCCCTTGAAACCTAATAAAGACCATCACCATCGTGAATTTACTATGCCAAGAGGAGATACGAATCAGAATGAAAAGAGGAATATTGAGACATAGATCACAAGGAAGAAGGATGGAAATCTTAGCAAGAAGAAAGAAAAGTTAGAGAAATTACAGAAAGTTCCAGAGAAGACTTTGCAAAAGGAAGGTCTCCATAATTTGAACTTCGCTGGAATATTAGAGCAACTCAAATTGGCACTTCACCATGGTAGAGAAATATAACCATTAGAGGCACTATGACCATTAGATTGTCTTTCCTAAACAGTTAGAACAACAATTATGATTAGGAATATCAACATCAGATCGTTGGGACCTCTTCGTAACAGACAAAACTGCATTGAAAATAGGCCTCTTGTCCATTGGAGGGATCTGTTACACTGTTGTCTACTTATTCCGTCGACTGTTGCACCAAGAAAACTTTCATGAATTGTATCCGAGCCAATAAGAGAACTCATTGTTATTGTGATGTGCTTAGTGAGACTTCGCTACCTGTTTTATTGCACTGATCATTTGTTCATCGATATGAGTTATCCGATCTCATGCGTGCATGTCGGATGAACTCAACACCATAGAAAATTTTGTCGAAGAAGTTCTAATCGACATTATGGATGAGAATGTGATTTCTATCAGAATTCAAGATTCATTGACGAGATGAGTGCAAGCCTCCCTGTCGACTACTCATAGATCCAGACCATCCTAAGCTACGACTGAGAAAAGAAACAAGCATTGAGATGACTTGGAAAATGTGAATTCAGTCCCATCCATCCTGCCCGATTACATCTCTCCTCTGGTCGCAACGGTGAATCGTGACAGTGTCCCTAGGGACTTCAACTACACCTTGGTCACTACGTACCTCTTGATGGGGATACGCACATGAAAGCCTCAGTCAAATAAGATCATGACACTAAATATCAACGAATTCAACCTAGGGGATCACAAGAAATTCATCATTCTTTCCCCTCAAAGTTATTTGACTAGGACAAAGGGGAAGAAGTCAAGGATAATCCCCCAACCATGGACTATGGACCTCGTACAGTCCACTATTCTGAACGTGATGAAAATACCCCATTTTGGAAGGCACCAGGAGGTTAACGTGTGCATTAATATCTTGTTGTGGAGCTTCCATGGAGGATACCTATGGCTAGACAAATGCATCATCGTCAACCCAGAGTTGATCCATCGGATCACCGGATTAAGCATTTAGGGACCAGATCCGCAAGTATTTTACCCTAGAAAGGTTGCATATTGCACCTTGGTACATAAAATTAAAGATACATATGATGATGTGGAGAAGGGGAATCGAGGCTACAAGGTATCCTCCATCCAGAATGGTGCAATACGCCTCGCTTTCCAGCTGATTTCTGGTAAGCTAGTCCAGAAGGTATTAAAGCGATATGGGAAAAAACTGGCAGTCAAATGCAGTGTTCCACACCTACTACATGTAGTTAAAGAGGGATATTGAGGTTGTCCCTCGTATAATGATGAACACCCTACACAGGTTCAGGTCATTTGTGAAGTTCCATGCAGGTAGACATTTTATCTACATCACTGCACCCAGAGACGTACACAAAGAAGTATTCTAGAGTTATTACAAACTCACAGAGGAGGACCTAGAAGAAATAACTAAGGAATCGACTATAGAGCTCCTTATCCTTGTTGACCCCGCAAAACTGTTTGATCTCAAACTAATCGGAATCTTGGTTATCATTCATGAAGGGCATGATACACTTAGAACTAGCAAAAGGAAGAATACATAAGAGGTCCAACAGCTAAGTAATGCATCAGAAGAAACTGCTTCAGAATAACCTTGAGGAGTTGGTGATGATGAAGTAGATAAAGAAGAGAACAATGGAAAAGAAGATCAGAAGAAGAAAGGTGATGTAACACCGCCACAGAATCCCCCTGATGACACATAATTGTCTAACAAAAGAAAGGTTTCTCCCATGAAACCCACATCACGGAAGAAGTCAAAAGCTAGTAAGACCAAGTGTAGACTATGCTTACGCTTGATGACTTCGAATTCATGATCGTAGCTATATCAGATGCCTTAGAAGATATTTTTCAGAGAAATGAAGCCAAGCAAGGGACAATGTATGAAATGCTTGAAGCAGAGTTGAGAGGGGTACGATAATCCCTTCACTCCAACCGTGTAGTGTCCATTATGCCCCCACCATCAGAAGAACTATAGTTGGGATATGAGCCTACCCAACTCCGCAGACTAGTTGATGTGACTAAATATTTCCTTCATCGTGCACAAGAAGAAACAAAATAGGCCACAGTGGCCCTGAAGAAAGCACAAGAGGAAGTGATACAACAACGTTGAGTTGCGCAGCAAGAGAAGGACGACCTCCAAGAAAAGTTCAAAGAGGAGAAAGCACAGATCTAGCATGAGAAAGAATGACTTCTCGTGGAGCAGGTTGGATTAAAGGAATTAGTCAGCATAGAAATTATCTCTATGATGAGCTTAGAGAAAAAGGATGAAGACCTAGTGGAGCATCAAGTAGCAAAGCTTGTTGAAGCCATCCAATAGCTTCAACAGAGGATAGCAGATCTAGAGCTACAAATAGTACCAAGTACTCCACAGGACGTGTGAGACCAAAGAGAAGCCACTGCCTGGAGCGCAGTTGAGAGGATTAGAGCATTAGCTTTGGAATGTAAACAAATTAGCAGTAGAAGTGTGTAGAATTATGAGAGACTTATTGAGGACCCTAAATTGAAGACACTGGAGTCATAGCTAGAGGAGGCAAAGCAACAATAGATGACAATACATGCATAGTTGAAGCTCTTGTCAGCAATTGAAGGAATGAAAAGATCCCAGGAACAATGAATTTATCAACTATAGGTCCACACCATATAGAGAAAAGTCATGGAAGTGACTCAGAGGCTCCAACCAGTCCAGGATGAAGCTTACCAACTGTTTGAGGAGATTGAAGGATGAGGATCAGAGTTGGAACAAGTAGTCACTTCAGTATACCAACGCTTAGAGGGACCTGTGAACGAGGAAATTATTCAAGAGTTCTCCGAGCAAGAGGCCTTGGCGAAGTAGGAGGTCGAAGCAACTCGAGCCAGGCTCAAGGATTTTAAGGCGGAGTTACCCATATTAGAGTGACTTGGGATGAGTCACAGGTGAGTGTTGGGGGCCTGTTGGCCCTTGACCAAGTTTTGGAGATCCTTCGTCAGGTTTGACCTATTTTGGGACTTCGACAAGATGTCAAACGCAAAGTGGAAATCCAAGCAGAGATCGCAGGATCCCGACCCCTTGTTTAGGGATTTCTGGGTGTTGGTCTTATGTAACAGGTATGGGGATATTGGCCCATGGGTTTAGCAATGTCTAGGCCCTTTTTTAATGTATAAATAGATGTCTAGGCAATGTAAGAGAGGAGAAAATAGGCATTTGTGTGATGTTGTGCTAAGTGCGAGTAATAGTTGTGAATGCTTTATGCATGTTGTGTTGGATACTTGCTGAGCTAAGTGCAAGTGGATGTAAGAGGATTTTGTAGGGATTTGTGTTGTAACCTAACTCGGGGAGGGAGGATATCGTAGAGTGCATGAAGATCTCTTGTCCTATGCAGAGTAGGACCTTGTGGCTCTATGCATGTAGATGATTGATAGAAGACAATAAAGAGAAGAAGAGTTGGTGGACATAGCCCTAGACTGGGGGTGAACCACGTATATAATGTGTTGTGGTTGCTTTGTGCATTATGGTTTTATTATGGTTCATATGGTTAATTCTTAGTGAAATGATGTATGCTTAGATGAATACATTAGCTTAGTGCCTAATGATGTGAATAAGATGCTAGATCTGATCTATGTTGATGTGCTTAGTGCTTGAATGTGTCGAATCTTGTTGAATATTGCGATGCGTTGTAATTAGTGTTTATCTGTGCCGTAGACAAAGGCTAAGTACTAATGAATGACAATGACTAAGTGCTTTGTTAAGGGGTTGTGATCATAGATCTGTTTCCCAACTAGGTTGCATACATCTGAGTCTTCCAACCACCCCTACCTCTACCTTGAGTGAGACTTCATCTGCTTCGCAGGTGTTGCCGAAAGGGCCAATAGTTAGGTTTTTGTTGGCGCATTGTTGAAGCGTTGAACCCTGGGTCTGCCCCCATGCCAACAATGGGTATACAGGACCACATGTAAGAAACTGATAGGACATACACCATTTATATTGGTGTATGCGTAGGAAGTAATGGTGCCATTAAAATTTATAGTACCCAGTCTGAGCGTAGAGACAATTACCAATATGAAAGAAAGAGGCATAGTAAAGGAAAGGTTGAATCCACTCATGCAAATGGAAGAGGATAGGATTTTGGTAGGATTTCACCAAGAAGTAAATAAATTCAGAGATAAACCTTGGCATGGAAAACATATAAAGAGGAAACATCTCAAGGAAGGAGACTTAGTCTTTCTATATAACAATAAATTTTTCCAACATCGTGGGAAATTTAGAATGCATTGGATTGGTATATATGAAGTAAATACTGTCACAAATGAGGGACATGTATTGCTAAAGGATCTAGAAAGAACAAAACTTAAAGGAATGATCAATGGGATTTGAGTGAAATTGTATATGAACAATCGACCCCCTAACAACTAACAGTTACAATGCAACAAGAAATGATGTACATAGCGTACTATAGTACAAGATAGGGCAGAAAATGACAAAAATCAATAAAAAGGAGAAAAATAAAGAAAAATAAATACATAAGTAGAAAATAACGAAAATACAAAAACACTGAAAAAAGTCACGCGCATAAATTACCACAAGAGATTTCAAAAGACCACATGCAGTAAAAATTGAAGTCAGCACAAATGCATGCAAAAACTAAAAGGTGAACCTAACCCGATCTATAAAAGAAGAAAAGAATATAGTTATTCAACACTTAGCAAATTTTTAGCTCAAAGCGAGAAAAAGAACCTGTGCCCTAGTTACCAATTGACGAAGTAGCAAACCAAGTTGTGATAGTTGCAAAGGATGACTCCGTTGAAGTTAGGTTGCTAGGACTGTTGGTCTTGATCAATCAATAGAGCCAAAGGTGCAAAGAGAGGATGTAGCAGCCAAATAATATAGTCAATCTCAAGGATGTGACCACCTCGGACCCAAAATTGATTAGCCCGACGGAGCTTGAGGAAGAGCTCCTACAACTCAACAAGGAGAGATAGGGCATATATCTAGGGCCGAAAACAGGGTTTCAAAGCCTCACCTCGAGGCACCCGCAAGACCATATGACATAGTGGGACTGCAAAAGTCCCATACATAAGAATAATTACTATTTGAGGACATAACCGACCAGCTAGAGTCAATAGGGGAAGAAGAGGGCGCATAAGAAGCAAAGGCAAAAACATCTGTTGTAGGGAATAAAAGAAAGACCCTTGACAATATGGAAAATACCCTCCCATTTCCTCCAGAAGCAGTCCTCACTTTCGATGACATGCTGGGGAAGGTACCAAAGTTTAGATATGCGGATCATGACATACACAACATGACCACATTTACAGAATTGGCCGAGGAAAACTATTTGATAAACACTGGGGAGATTGGACCACTAGGAAGACTAGTGTTATAGCCCGTGTAGTGGATTACTGGGCTGTATAAATTAGGTATTATGAATCTCTTGGACATACTGCATTTTGGGTGTGATAAGAATGTTAGTCTGTGCATCAAAAAATTGGTTGTTGGGGTCCATGGAGGCATCCTTTGGATGGACAGATCAATGTAGATTGACGTGGCATTAATTTCCAAGATAATAGGAATTCCCACAATTGGCGCACAACCAGAAGAGTATCTGGATAAAAAATCGTGCAAGAAAGAACTAGAAAATAGGTGAACGCACAATTGGACACGACCAGGGGAAAAAAAGGGATCATAATCAAAGAGATCAATGACAATGAAACAATAGTCAAAATTAAATTAATGGCATGCAAGCTTCTAAGAAAATTTTGGAGAGAGGAAGCACCAATAGGATTTATCGCAATGGGAGTGCAGTGTGTGAAGGGGATGATTTTTAGCTGGGCATTTTTCCTAATGAACCAATTCCTACTTGACTGCCACAAAGCGTAGGACAATGGAACCGAGTTCCATTACTCCTGGTTGATAATATTGATAGCTCTCGTAGGGTGGCATGAGCCCAAGTTCTCACCATTCCTGGACAAGATAGGAAAGTGCTATGTGGATAGGTATGAGTCTCTCTGGAAAGAAAAATATAACAATACGCAATAGGAAAACAACACTATGTTTTCCTTGCTATTAGAAGAAATCCAGCAAAACACAACAAGCGTATGGCACATACTTATGGAGGTCGCACATGAGACAAAGGGGATAACTAAATTCAAGGCATCTCGACATTACATATGGATCCAAGCTACATGGGATCCCAAAAATGCATGGTAAAAGATGTAATATTGTGTCACAAGGGAAGAAGTGGATTGGATTATCAAGGATTGGCCTACACAGTGGTAGCTGCTAATAGAAAAATCAACGACAAGGAAAGGCATGACGCATTCCTCCAAGCCCAAGGAAATGAAAAAAGTATGCTCATTAGCCCAAACAAGCAGTCTGACGGATAATACCGAAACAACAACAATGCGAGCCCAACCAAGTGGGAGGAGAAGGGTACCAAAAAGGCCGAGGAGAGTGCACACATCAGAAAGAATAGGAAGTCGGTCTCAGACGCGGAAAAAGGAGATGGTACAAGCTCAAGAGGAAAGAGGCCAAGCAACAAAGAGAGATGTGCAACCCTCACAAATGACAAGGAAGCCCTCACAAGGAAAATATGTGTGCAAAAAGAGAAGGTATGAAACAGAGGATCCAGACATCACCCTGACTTGGGATGATGTAGATCTCATCATGGACAAGGTCCAAGACATGAGCGAAGAAGTGGTCAGAACTATAGAGGCACAATGGAAAGAAATTATGGCCAAACTCATATAGGTCCATTAAAACATACAAAATATATGGGGCCAGGCATAATCACATGCTACCGCGCAACAACAGGAGAAGGCACATAGGCCACCTACATAGAAAGAGGGCGAAGAGACTGTGTATTTTGTCATCCAAGGCAGGTAAACATTCATGATAACTCGCCAAATGATCAATCTCGATCATGAGAAAACATAGAAATCCTTGGAGGATAACAACTTGAGATGATGATGACACACATGCCAATGAAGGATATATATGGGCTACAAGCCAACGTCATGCAATAAGTACAGTCTAGGGCCCGCACAGATGCCACAAATCTATGGGTGGGAAAAGGGGTCATAGAGATGCTCCAGATCACATGCGACCAGTTGAATGCAAAAAAGGAAGAGTGTTAAGAACCAAATATCAATATAGCATAGAAAAACCTTAGAATAAGTACTCAACACCTTGAAAAAGAGAGAATTTCATATAATAATCCTCTTTGAGGGGGAAAAATCCTTTTACCCCACATAAATGTTCAAGTACAAGATGATTCCAAGTGAAAATGTCTCCTTGGTATATATAGGAGACTAAGATACTAATATGGATGGTTTAAAAGGGGAGATCATGGGAGGATTGAAAAATTTCCTAATAGAGAGGACACCTGAAAATGAAAATGTCTCCTTGGTATATATAGGAGACTAGGAGGTATAATTACAACTAATGGAATAAAGATGACATAAATAAAGTAACATTACTAATGTAATATGCCCCAATTAAGGGGTAATGAGCCAATATTAGGGCTTAACAAAGAGGAGAAAGATGCACAGACAGGATAGAGAAGGGATTGACAGTGGAATAAAACCAAATCCCTAAGAGGGTGCAAGTATCATAGTGAAGTGTAGAGGATAATATTGACTTCATTGCACAAAGAATCGATCAGTACCGACAGAAGATAGAGGAATTAAAATAAAATCTCAAACCAATGACTCCCCTGGAGGTGAAGGAGTAAAGGAAAGAAGAAGTTGCAAGTCAAAGGGATAAGATGGAAAAACAAGTCAGCGCAACAACATTATTGTTTGACAGAGAAATGCAACTGTGGATAGCACTAGAGGAATATAAGAAGGTCCAGCAGTGGGACCAAGAATAAGAAAGACTAAGTGAAACTATCCAATACCTTAGGAAGAGGAATAATACAATGAGTATCACAAAGCATCTGAAAGGAACACAACATATGAATAAGCTATAGGCAGAATTAAAAGAAGCACATACATAGAAGAAGGAAAGACAGATGCAAGTAGAACCCCTTCAATAGAAATCAACGGAGATGATCACACAATTGGAGGAGGAGAAGAGGAAGATGGTGTAAGCACAGAAAGAGTGTGCAACAATGATCCAGGAGGAGATGACATCGCAAGCATTGGAAGCGCTCACAGAATAGGTCACACAGGTATAGGAAAGACGAAGGGAACATGTAGAGAAGTTCCATAGCATAGCAAAGGTTGTTGAGGGAGTGTGCATTGCCTAGGTGGCTCTAGATGAGCCACATGTAATTGTTGGTGTCTTATTAGGGGGAGTCTAATTTTGAGGAAAAATGTATTTTTGGAAAGTAAAGCTTAATTTGGAAAAATATAGCTGGAAGGAAGAGAAACATGTGTAAGGAAAGGCTGCATGAAAAGGAGGAAATCATGCAAGGCGTGGAGTAAGTAAGACCTAACCATGTTAAGGTTAGGGTTTTGAAATGTAATGGCTTATAAGACTGTAAAATAGTATAAATAAGCACCTAGGAGATCTAGGTCTAGGGTTAGAGGATTGTTGATTGTTAGTTTTGGTTCAAAGCGCTGGAAGCTATTATGTTTTTTAAGTTGTTGAGTTGTAGAGAGTCAAGTAGGTTATTGTTCTTAGGGTCAGAGAACATGTTAAGGAGCCTAGTGTGATCTAGTCCACCTCACAGAGGTTGTGGAACTTGTTTTATGATTGTATGATCGAAGATGTAGTGCAAGTAGTGGCATATTTTGAAGCAGACTTAATAAAAGAGCCTAAGAAGTAAGATCTTTGTGGACATAGATCATGAGGGTGTGAGCCATATTAAAAAAATGTGTTATGCATGTTGTTTATTGTTGATTTACCTTACGCCAATAGTTAGATGATGAATGGATGAATGAATGAATCAATAAATCTATTAGAATGCATGCGTAAACTAATAAATGAATGAATCTTAACAATATGAATGGATAAATATGTTGAATGTATGGGGGAAAAAGATTAGAATCCCATATCCCCACTCTTCCCTGGACTACATACACTTAAGATTTGGAGTCACCCATAAGACTATCTTGGGTGAGACTACGCAATACACCCTGTGTGTTGTGTTGCCTTCTGGATTACCAGGAGGGATAATAGTTTTAGAGGGGTTTTGTTGGAACCATGATCAGATCTGAACCTGGGTCTGAATAAGAAGTAGGTAGAGAGGAGAATTCAACCCAACTGGGTACCATTACGAACTCATAGTGTCCATAACTGGTTCGAAAATTAGTCTTATGAACATTTTCATTTTAATTATAAATTGGTGGTATCTTGACCATAGGTCTTGTTTGAAAATATTTTAGCCTCTCCGACTTGGTCAAACAGGTCATCAATACAGGGTTAATGATACTTAATTTTTATGGTCATTTTATTTAATTTTCTATAATTAATACACAAACTATAGGTTCCATCCTTCTTTTTAATCAACAGGACTGGTGCTCCTCACAGAGATGCACTTGGTCTAATGTATTGTTTATCCATTAAATCTTGAAGCTGAATTTTTAGTTCAGTTACCTCAGGAACACTCATTTTGTAAGGTTCTTTAGATACCAGTGAAGATCTGGGTACTAAATCTATCATAAAATCTATGTCCCTTCTAAGAGGTAGTCTTTGAATTTCTTTTGGAAATACATCGTGAAATTATTGTAAAATAGTATCTTTGGTTAACAAACTTTTAACCACTTCGTCATTGTATTTATTTGTATCTACAACATATATTTCACAACTCTTTCTTGCATTTCGTTTCAACTGCAAAGAAGAAATGTTTCTTACTAACACTTTGCGAGGTATTCCCTTGATTGTTTTTCCTTGTCAAAGTTCATCTAAGAAGTCAAAAGTTCTATTTCGACAATTTGCAACAACTGAATGCTTTTCAATCTAGTCCATGCCTATGAGTAAATCATAGGACCCCAATGGCAATATGTTCAATTCTACCTTAGTTTCCATAGCATCCATGGTTTCTATGCATTCTTTAACCAACTCTACAACCTTTCATTTCATCCCAGTACCTAACTATACTAACCAAGATTTCCTATGCTTAACCTTATCTAGTTTACATTATTCTACTAGAGTACGGGAAACATAACTTAAACTTGAATCGGGATCTATTAAAATTGATACAAATTTTTGATTGATCATACATTTAATTTCTACTATGGTGGATTGATGAGCAGTCTATCGATTCGCCAAGGCTTCATTAATTTTATGTACACATCATGCCATATCATTGTTGGATTACTGAGAGGGGGGGTGAATCAGTAATAGAGCAATTTAACCATATAATCCAAGT
>ML777907.1:2072842-2126933 GCA_009831015.1 Picea engelmannii | reverse complement strand
CGTAAAGCGTCTTCCCGTGAGGGCTTTCACCATAAGGGGACCACTTTAGAGTTCATCCATTTGTACACCTTATAAATCATGATAAGACAATAATGAGTCATCTATACATTTTTCCAACAATGCATCATATACCAATGGAACCAGATCGATCCATCTTCATCATGTATCAATGACAACTCATTGATCCATCTTCATCTATGCATTCTCATCAAGGACAATACATATTATATTACATCAATCATCAATCAATCAATCCTTTGACATCAATCAATCACTTGACATCAATCAATCAAACCATTGGCATCAATGACAACATGATCCAACAATCATTAACTTTCATTTCATCTTGAATGTTATGTACTGTCAAGTTTCTATTTTTGTTTAAAGGACAATCTATGTACAAATGAGGTTCTTTGCAATCCCAACATTATAGTGGTGGTATCATTGTTTTGTTTACCAAATATGCATGTTTGCTATTATTTTTTTACTGATACACTTTGTTTTTTACAATTGAATCTATTTCTCCTAACTGGGGCACTGTGTTATGGATGACGTGAATGTTTGAATGGTTTCTTACTATGATTAAACTTGTTGTCCTTGTTCCTATTCTACCATGTTTTTGTACTTTCAAACCTCTGTTTAAACTTGATGTAACATAACTTAGTGTGTCTTATTATTTCATCCATTGTCTTAGGATTAAGGAACTCAATCTTATCGTTGTTTGCTTAGGGTAAAGAGCTCATAAAATATTTGACCTTTTCCTTTTCCTCTCTAAGGTAGGGTATATATCTCATCAAGTTTACAAACTTGGTAACAAAATCTTCAATAATCGATTGTCCTAGTTTGAGGTCATGAAATTACTTCGATTTTTCTTCAAAATATCTTTCTGTTAAGTATTTTTGTTTGAAGTACTTCTTAAATGTTTTCGATTTTATCTCATTGCTCCTAATTTTTCTCATTCTTTTTTCCTCTTTCCACTAGATAGAAGCTTTACCATTCAACTAGTACACAATCCGTCTATCCCTCAAGTTTTCTAGATAGTTACAAATCTGAAAATACTTTTCCATATTCAGAATCCAAGCTTCCACTCCTTCAAACTCACCCTTAAAACTAGGAGGTATAATGTTTTTGACTTCCCCAGATAATTCATTCTTATATCACTTTATTTTCTTGGTTTTACGTGTCTTCTTCCGTAGAGCATTGTTTTCAGAACCATGTCCGCTACTTTATTCAGTCAAAGATTATGTTTTGTCACTAAACACTAGGTGTTCTTTTTTTCTGTGAGATTCATCATTGGAAATTTATTTCTTAGATTTGTTGGAGGTCTATCCTACATTTTTATTATGTTTCATTTCTATCATGTTCTTGAGTATGATCTCATTTAATTCTTCCCATTCCTTACTAGCCTTTAGTGAATTTTCATTATCTACCTTAACGCTCCGTAATTCTGCCTTAATGGTACACTTATTTTCCAACAATCCTAAAGAGTTATCTTGAGGTTATTCACTATTTAGTTCCACATACATCCATGATCCACTTGGTGTTGATTTACTGACTTCTTCAACCATAACATTTGATTTTTATTTCTAATATGTAAAAAGCATAACTGACATCAATTTTTTTTTTATGGTTGTTTAATATATATATATATATATATATATATATATATATATATATATATCAAATAACATAAATACCTCAAATTTTATACAGTCAAACCATTATGGAACCTATTGATTACTTTC
The DNA here is from genome assembly GCA_009831015.1 of Picea engelmannii. Taxonomy (NCBI): domain Eukaryota; kingdom Viridiplantae; phylum Streptophyta; class Pinopsida; order Pinales; family Pinaceae; genus Picea; species Picea engelmannii. The sequence continues at coordinate 2,125,188 of ML777907.1, read as the reverse complement.
GGTACTTAAGAAATAGATTGAGTAACACTTATGTTTCCACGACCACACATAATCAAGTATTTTCCCTTACACTTCCCATTACTCACTTTCCTTTGTAACTCATCATATTATTTCTTTCCATTATGTGCATAACATTTAAGATCATTAGGAAACTCCATGATAGAATTAGTCTAATTTTTTATTTTTGAAAACATACTTTGGATATTGCAAACGACCACTAAAATAAACAACTCCATTGATTCAATTCCATGTATTTCTCACACATTGGATCCATTAAAATCTACATGACCCATGAATTATTTTTTAACACTACATAGAATTAAAAGTTGTGTTTGTTATGATTAAAAGAGAATGGGCGGATCGATCCCGGAAGATCTCTTCATTAAATATCCTCTCATGTCACCATTCAATTATGATATATGGCAAACCCTATCATGTCATATCAACTCCATATGTGTCTAAAAATAATCCACTCCACATTTGTATTGGATGAACCTTGCATATGTCTTGTCATGGAGAGTTTTAATAATAGTGACTAATGATAACCCCAGTTTGGAGTCATCATCAAACTTAACTGATATTCACCTACCCAAACTTGTATTACTATATTGACTCTTAATAGCTATATGTAATGGACTGAATACTCTTCACCTTTCCCCGTTGAGATCATTTCGAAGAGGTAGGGTATGAAACATAGCTCCTCTGTCTTTCACTATCGATTTTTCCTCTCGTTTGTTTGACAACAATGCAATCTATGAGACCAAATAGTGTTCACATCCAGTTAATTTTATCATTGCAAAAATTGTGTTAAAAAATTCATTTTTTTTAGATTTGTTTTCAAGTTCAATACTTATTTTGTTTTCCTCATGTCATTTGTTGTTACAACTGTAGAGGCATAAGTGCCACAATTTGCAAGGATTCAAAAGATAAAAGGCCAAAATTTACATATTTCTGAGCGACATCCAGTAAGTGATCTTGCTACTCATTTGTATTGTAATTATTAATTGTGTTCCATGGTTTTTATGTAAATTCTATCTTTGATAAACACAAATATTCTTATTGTTTTCAAATTTCTATGGTGAGGAGTTTCGAAGGTATTTTCCGGATAATTCATAGTTGGTGTCATTTTTGTCATCGACGTCTCGAATCTGAATTGGGATTCATCATTAAGACTAATAGTCAAATGAAATCTTGATGATCTTAGTCAATTAATAGTTTAGATGCAGGACAATTTTTAGAATTTAACCAAATCGGCTATCTATAAACCCTAATTTAAGAGCTAAACAAAAAATAGAAAACAAAATAAAATCAAATAAATTAATAAAAAAAAATGCTAATGATTAATGTATCATAACTAAGTGTTGATATATATATATATATATATATATATATATATATATATATATATATATATATATATATATATATGGTTTGAATGAATGATTGTTTAACAGGGGTTATATATGCTTTTAGGATTTATGTTATTAGGATTTTTATATCATACTTATATAGGGTTAGAATGATAAAAAAAATTAATATGCTGAGGATACTTAATGGTGTTAATAGTATTTATGATTTAGATTTTAAGCAATTATGATTTATATATCATAACTACATGTGAGTATTGATAAGAGTATGTATACATATATATGAAAATATAGGGTTAAAATGATAAAAGTTGAGCATTAATATTTATAGTAATATCATATGATTAGGGTTAGGATACATAATATTGTTAATAAATATAGATTTAGGGTTTATAAGATTAGGATTAGGGTATATGGAACTTAATTAGTGATATATATAGTAACAATTTTTTATAATTAAAATTTTATAGTAGGTAATACAAGGTTAGTTATACCTCTAAACCTATGAACTTACTCAAAAATAAAACATAAACATGTAAGGAAAAGAAGAAGGTAGGTGTCATACCTAATTTGTTCTATGAGGGTCCCTTAGTTGGTTTATTAACGGGTGCCAAAATCTACTTACCTCTAGGCTACCGTCTCTGTTCATATTGTTGTGGTGCTTGATTATTTCTATTGATTCTCTTAAGCATCTTTTGTAGTGGTGATCCTCTTTTGCTAGTATCTTGGTATCCTCAAGGAAAACATGATGTTTGGTCTTCAGTGAGTGTTCTGCTAAGGCCAAAGTGTGAGCGAATTCATTTCTAATGTCTTCTTCATGTTCCTTAATCCTTACTTGGAATGATCATCCAGTTTCACCAATGTAACATTTCCCACATGAACAAGAGACCTTGTAGATGCCTTTTTCCTTGTTGGTGGTCTATAGGGTCCTTTACAGACTTCATTCTTTGTCTGATAGTAATTAGGGTTTTTAAGGAGGTCATAATTTCTTTCCTTTTTAAGATCTTTGCAATCTTGTCTCTGACACACTGAATGTAGGGATGAAAGGCCTTTATGTTGGAGGTTTTATCATTCTGGGCACGAGTCATTCTATCCTTATTATCTATTTCTTTTTTTTGTGTCTCTGTCTCTATATAAAATGTTCTTAAATAGCTTAGTTAAGTGGTCTACTTCTTCTTTTAGATGTTCCTTGTCGAAAAGTATTGCCTCCGTTATTGTCGTGGTGTTGAGAACCCCTATCTTTTGAGAGGGATGGTGGTGGGATTCAACATGAAGGTAGCTTTATGTGTGAGTTTTCTTACTGAAGAACTTGTGTCCCAGTGTACCATCCTATTTCCTAGTCATAAGTACATCTAGGAAGGGTATGTTATTGTTTTATTCTAGTTCCATGATGAATTTGATGTTCTCGGAAATTCCATTGATATGATCAAAGAATCTTTCCAGTTCTTATTTTCCATGAGGCCACTTGACGAACCTATATGTTCTCAACACCAAGGTTCTTAACACCGTGGCCATAAGGGCGACAAGAATTTCCGACAAGGAACATCTAAAAGAGGAATTATACCACTTAACTAAGGTCTTTAATAACATTGGATATAAAGATAGAGACATCAAGAAAGCAATAGATATGAAGAATAAAAGGACTCATGCCTAGAATGATCAAACCTCCAACACAAAGGCCTTTCTTCCCAATATTTGGGGTGTCACAGACAAGATTGCAAAGGTCTTAAAAAGGAAATAAATTATGACCTCCTTTAAAACCCTAATTACTATCAGAAAAAGAATGAAGTCTGTAAAGGATCCTATAGACCACCAATAGGGAAAATGCATCTACAAGGTCTGTTTTTCATGTGGAAAATGTTACATTGGTGAAACTGGATGATCATTCCAGGTAAGGATTAAGGAACATGAAGAAGACATTAGAAATGAACACAACAGAACTTAGGCATTAGCAGAATACTCATTGAATACCAAACATCATGGTTTCCTTGAGGATACCAAGATACTAGCAAAAGATGATCACTACTACAAAATACGCTTAAGAGAAGCTCTGGAAATAACCAAGCACGCCAGCAATATGAACAGAGATGATGACCTAGAGGTAAGTAGCTTTTGGCACCCATTAATCAACCAACTAAGGGACCCTCATAGATCAAATCAGGTATGACACCTACCTACTTCGTTTCCTTACATTTTTACATTTTATTTTGAATCAGTTCATAGGTTTAGAGGTATAACTAACCTTGCATTACCTACTATAAAATTTTAATTATAAAAACTTGTTACTATATATATCACTAATTAAGTTATATATACCCTAATCCTAATCTTATAAACCCTAAATATACATTTATTAACAATATTATGTATCCTGACCCTAATCATATGATATTACTATATATATTAATACTAAGCTTTGATCATTCTAACCCTAGATTTATATATATACATATATATAACATTATCAATACTAAGTATTGATATAAAAATCCTAATAACATAAACCCTAAAAGCATATATAACCCCTACTACATAATTTAACACTATTAAACAATCATTCATTCAAACCACATATATATATATATATATATATATATATATATCAACACTTAGATTTAGTTATGATATATTAATCATTAGCATTTATTTTTATTAATTTATTTGATTTGATTTTCTTTTCTATTTTTTGTTTAGCTTTTAAATTAGGGTTTATAGATAGCCGACTTAGTTAAATTCTAAAAATTGTCTTGCATCTAAACTATTAATTGATTAAGATCAACAAGCTTTCATTTGACAATTAGTCCTGATGGTGAATTCTGATTCGGATTTGAAATGTCGATGACAAAAATTACACCAACTGTGGATTATCCGGAAAATACCTTCAAAAAATATTCTTGTTGTCTTTTATGCCAGAACACTTGTTATTATGGTAAGGAAAATGACTCTAGATCTCATCTAGGGTTACCTAGATTAATCACCCTAGATAACAATTTACCTTCTTTTCTAAATAGGTTTCTTATATTTTAAACTATCATCATTATTATTTTATTCCTAAATCTATTATCTGGTTTGTTGCAAAGATGTTTGTTTAAGAGATACCATCATGTTTATTCAAAATGTAATACACCATCCAGGCTATAAGGTGAAGTGGTGAAGGATGGACTCACAAAGTCGTTGGATTCATATGAAGGTAACAAATGTATTCTCCCTAAAAAAAAAAAATGTATGCTCCTGTAGTTATACTACACTCATGCCGAATTATTCGTGGCTAACCCATTGTTACCAACATTCATTTACATTTCTTGGGATGCATAACTATTGCTTCGATGCTCAACTTTTTAACATTTATTCATAGTTTCGATTCATTTTTGTATAGATAGAGGTTGTTTTGGTTAGTATCTTTCTTTTTATATAGGTTATAGTTTCCTTTATAATATTCCCTCATTCCCTCCTTAGTGAGGTCGATGAGTTTTCTAGTAGAATTAAAACAATATTTACAATGGTTCTATTTATTATGTAGTAGTTTTGTCTTTCCTATTGACATTAGGGTTTTAAATCCTATTATGCCCTTGTGAGTTATAAGGGTAAATTATGAAGTTGTTTATTTTGTGTAATTAAAAAAAAAAATTAAATTCTTATTCTCTATTTCAATCTACAATTTTACTAAATAAATCTTGGAATTAACAAAAAATTTTAAGGTTTTATCATTATGCTACATGGCTCTTAGTTCAAAAATACATTTAACTGATATCAAATTATCCTATCAAACTATCCTATGTATATTATGTAACTACACTTATAATTAATTTTTTGTTTAAGGTTTTATCATTATGCTACATGGCTCTTAGTTCAAAAATACATTTAACTGATATCGAATTATCCTATCAAACTATCCTATGTATATTATGTAACTACACTTATAATTCAATCTATTTTCTTTAAACGAGGGTTTAAATTATTCTTTGTTTCTTTGTATAGGAAATATCTATTGTTTGATATGTAACAAATGAATTTACAAAAGAAATACTTCTTCAAAGAAAACCCATTTACCTTTAAATCTTATATTACACACGGTTCACAAGTTTAATTACTATTAATACAATTTTGGGTTCTAGCTTGGTATAGAAAACAAAAAAATGTTTTTTGTTTTCTTCTAAAGTGTCAGAATAAATCTTCGTCTACTTCTAAAATAATTCCTCTATTATTGAGGAAAATAAATGCATAAAAAACTCTCATTATTCCTATAAGATATTTCTATCTGGTAAACAATATAATATTTATAATAAGCTATCACATTTATTATCTTTTCTTTTCCACTGTATTCAAAATAAAAAATAAACTTTTTCTTTTGGAAAGTTAGAACATAAATTTCTCTTGAACATTTCCTATACTATTAGTAATGTCTTTTATTTGCATTCTCTCCTGTAAGATAAATACTAAACCAAACTTATTGATATACCATTTTATATAGTTTATTTTTCTATTTAAATCAAAATATAATATTTTCTATCTTTCATCATTAGTAACAAAATAAAACATAAAACATAGTTAAAGAAGCATGTCTGAGCCAAAAAAAAAATACTGGGGACAAACTGAGGAGAGAATCCACTTACTCCCAACCATATAATAGAGCATCCAAAATACTTGCTCCTCTCACCCCTGAGCCTAATTCTTTATTCCATAGGGACTGAAAATTTCAATAACCTTTTTAGATAAAATCTAAAACTTGACTCTTTCTCAGAACCATCAAGTTCATTTCCTACACAAGTACTCAACAATGTCCTGCCTCCTCTATACTTGTATCTCTTCTTGTGTTACCAAGAAGAAGAATAGCTTTCCTAGGTCTTTCTTTCCAAGTTATTCTCATGCCTAACTCTAGGAATTATTGGCCTAACTTTGTGCTAGCTTGTTCTCTCACCTCCCACATCTTTGGGAGTAGGTTTACACTTGTCCTCTTGGACACATTTACCCTAATGGTTTTTTATCCATTTTCACTATCCCATGGAACAAAGAATTACTCTAAATTATAAGTGGATTCTGTCATCAATTTATCTCTAGTAAAATAAAATAAAACAAAAATAATATTTACACAAATATTTCCCATCATCCAATGTTTATGATGATATATAATACTAACTTAAGTCTTTCTCAACATAATAATTCTAAATCGCCATTATTCAAAATTATTTAAATGTTTAAAATGGAGAGATATGACACCAGGGAGGTTCCAGATGCATTGGTTATGACCATACATGATAAGGTTTGTTACAGAAGCATGTGTTGTTTAGTTGGAAAAACTGAACAAAGAAGTTATGGAAGGATTGGTTAATGAATGTCAATTGAAACTGTATAGGGATAGTTGTTCTTTCGCTCACTAGTATGAGTTATGCATAATGTGTATCATAGTGTATTATAGTGCATGTACAAAAAGAAAGAAAAAAGGTAGAAAAATAATAAAAAAAAAATTAAACAAAAGGGAAAAAGGAATAAAATGGTTCAAGAAAGAATTAGAAAGTTGAAGAGTGAATCAATGCTCAAAGGAGTTAAGGTTAGCAAGTAAACATGATAAGTAGGAAAATGTCATGGGAAAATAAATAAGAAGACAATAGGGTGTACATATGGAAGAAGCAAGTTGTGCAGCGAGGATATTGTGTAGAGAGGGGATTTCATAGAGAGGATATCAGGTAGCGAGAGGCGATCACATAGATAAAAATTAAGATCATTAAAGAGGAAACATGACAGGAAAAAGAATTTATCAGGAAACATCATGTAAAAATGATAGATACATGTAGTAATAAATGTAAAGTATTGCTAAGATCATACCAAACTGAAAAATCTAGACCAATATATGCTTTAAGATTCATATTGATTGCATGGTTAAGACACATATTGAATGCAAAGCACTAGCGGATTAAACATAATTTTTAGGCGTGAAGATGAGTTAACCACTGCCAATAACTTATAAAATAAATAGAAGGGTTGATGAGGAAAGGTTATGTTTGATTACAACTTGAATAGAGAGTTGAGTGAGGACGAGTAGTAGAGATGAGAGAGTGTTGCAAAGTTGTAGGTGTTAGTTTCATGGAGACTGTTGCAGAGAGAGATGACACCACCAAAGGAAGAAACTCCATCAAAATGAACGAAAAGATTGGTGATTAGGTTAAGGAAGTTATGGATGACATGTTTCATTGTGCGACACAACAACAAGAGGATATGAACAGAAATATGAAAGACCAAATGGATTAGTTGCACCAGATGTTAGCAGCAAGAAGGATCATGCCAACACGATAGGTAGAATATGCACAGACAATAAGAACATAACATATTGAAAAAGTGAGGTCAATAGTCTCTTAGTCATTATAAGTAGAGGTAGAGTGTATGATAGTATAGATAGCATCGAGGGCGATAGAATTCACATCAATCGAGATGCAAGACCAGGCACAAGCCCTAATTTACATTGACTTAGATTTGTCAAATTTTCCATTGGCGATGTTACAAGTATTGCAAGTCAACATTACAAAATAAATCAACCTACATGTAGAAAATACCTCTAATGAGTTGGTTAAGGTCATGATAGAGAATTTTTCTTTACATATAGACTAGAGAAAAGAAACCATGGAAAGGGATGAGGTTGTGCAGAAGCTAGAGGAGATGTAGTAGGAATTTGAACAAGTGTATAAGGAACCTACAGAAGTACCAATGGAAGTGGATACTCCAATAGAAGATAAGGTGTCAAAGATCAATGAATCTATTCAAAGATTTAGCTTGAAGATTATAGAATTGGAAGCATGCACAATAACAGGTACTCCTCCCGAGGAGAGAGACCAACAAGAGAATATGGTTAACACAACTATTGATAATATCAAGAGTTTAGAAGCAAAGTGTACAAAACTTTTTGAAAGAAGAACAAAAGTCTAAACACGGTTGACAAAATATGTTGAGTTACAAGAAATTGGGTAGACGATTCAAGATGCACAGGAGAAAGAATAGAATTTTAAGGATACAATGAGAAACTTTCCACCAGAATATAATATGACAACAATGGCAAACAACAAAAAGCTATAGTCTGAAATGAACTAGTTTAGAGTAGAGCAACAGGGTCTTGTGCAGAAGATGGAGTTATTATAGGAACATGCATACAAGGTAGAAAAAGAGCTCACAATGAAAAAAGAAGTGGTGAAACAAGCCACTAAGGAGACTACCGAGAAGCTATAAGTCCCAATAACAACACAAGTAGTAGAATAGTTAGCAAAGAAATATGAACAAGTGAAGGGGGTGATCACCATTTCTCAGAAAAAAATTCGTAACTTCTTGGCGACCAAACTCATGGCGAAGGGATAGGAGAAGTAGGAATAAGTGGATCAAGACGAGCTACCTATTAGTGTTGGGGGTGTAACATACCTTAATTTCCATAAATAAATAAAAAATTTAATTCCTTTAATCAATTACATACAAACATATTCTAAAAAAGTAAACTTGAATCCTTGACAGAAGATGTGCCTAATTATCATCAACTTTAACTGAATCGCATACATACAACCTGTTCTATACAATTAGAATTTATACTGTATTATTAACCCATACTAAAATTATAACCTTAATGTTCTAAAGACTCAAGACAACTCGAACGCTCAATTCAATTTTTTTTCAATCTTAAAATATCCCATTGATACATGGTTAATTGTTATGTTAGCCAATTATTTCCCATGGTTATAAATGACAACAAAGGGTAATGAATAAATGTTGAATTTTAACTAAGAAGTTTTGTGCAAGAGGGAAGATTTGGGAAAATAGCCCCACACTCATCCAGCCCCCCTCTAAGTGTGGTAGGTGTGTCCAACAATTGTTATCAGAACAGGCCTTCACCACAAGCCTTAACAAGCTTGAAGGAGATCCATAGACACACAAATGGATGATGCAGTTCCAATCCTTAATGACCAAAAATATTCTACTTGGAGAATAGAGTTGAGATTACATTTGAAGACAATGGGAGCAACCATTGGTGGATCAGTTCCATTGAAGAACAAGTCAAGGTTTGTAGCTTAAAGGGAAGGAAAGAAGAATGATGCATTGGCTCTCAAGAGTGTTCTTAGTGGAATCTCAAGCCCTATCAAAGAGAGCATTGGGACAATGAACTTCCGCCAAGGATCTATGGATAAATCTATAAGAGACATATCAAAGAAAGAAGGAGAAAGAAGATGTTAAAGACCACTCCATCAAGATTATCAAATGTAAAGAATCTCCAAAACCCCTTGATTGTATTATTTCCAAATGTGATCTTGAAAACATTTCAAGTGAAGATAAAGAATCAAGTGATGATTGAACAAAGGAAGATCTTGAAGAAATTTCAAATGAAGGAAAAGAATCATGTGATGGTGTTGGCAAGAAGGAAGATATTGAAGGTAAAGAATCTCCAAATACTCTTGATTGCAATGATTCAAAATGTGATGATGTTGAATTTTTATCAAGTGAAGAAGATGATCTAGAAACAGTTTGTGTAAAGTTTGATGATAGTTATCCCATGGAAAGGATAGATGAAAATATATTAGAACTTCAAAAGGAAATTGAAGAGGGTTTATATAGATATAGAAGTGATAATTTTTATACACACTATAAGTATCTTTCGGATAACACTAAGAATTTTCTTAGGAGGAGTCAAAGGTACATCTTGAAATTAAAGGAAATTATCAAAGAATAAGAAGAGAGTTATAAGACTAAATTAGAAGAAAATGAAGAAGACATCCCAAGACTAAAGAATGAAAAATAAGATATGAAGGTAGAGGATGAGATTAGCAAAAGTTTTGAAACTATTGTCCATCTCAAGATCCAAATTGAAGAAGCCAAAAGGGTAGAAGAACTTTTGAAGAATCAAATTAATGAAAAAGAAGAGTCATGTTGTAAGTTAGAAGCCAAAATTGTTGACCTTAGAAAGAAGGTAGAGAAGTCAAACAATTTCTTGAATAACTCAAGAATCTTGGATGACATATTGGAAAGTCAAAGATCACCATGTGATGAATCAGGTCTTGGATTCAAAGGAGAAGATACATATGCTGAAGAAATCACCTCAAAGAAGCATGAGGTAAGTCCATCAAATAAGGAAGACAATGTTGCAAAACAACCATCTACAGAAGGCAAAGAAAATCTCAAAAGAACAAAGCAAGCAAGACATCAATAAGCTAATTTTGGGACACCAAAGAAAAGGTATGAAAGTATTTTTTATGGGCATTGTTATTCATGTAACAGATATGGTCACAAAGCTTTTGAATGTAGATCTTATGAAAGGGGATATAATGGAAGATTATATATGAGGTATTGGAGATGTGATCAAATAGGACATATTGATGTTCACTGTAACACCATGAGATTATACAGCTGTAGTGGATTTGGTCACAAATCCCAGGAGTGTTGGAACACAAGAAAAAAGTCCACGATGAGGAATTCACATAGCATGGTTAGAAGAAGGAATGAGGTAAGAAAGGGAGACATATTTGAAAATATGGATGCTTAGAGCTCAATTTCTGAGGAGCAGGGACACCTACAGAAGTGGGTGAAGAAGACAGATAAGCTAGGATAAAATGAAAGACTGAAGGGAAGCTCAAGTAAGTCGTCTACTGAGGTATACATGGGTGACGGTGCTATCATTCGCATACATACGCATGATGACCTTGTATAGGTTGCATACATACACGAGCTATACGTGAAACATGTCGCATATATATGAAAAATCCTTAGGAAAAAGGAAATGCACATGGATTGCAGCTTGATGTGATGGTATAACTCTATGTTGTAGGGTATGACATTGTTTATTGCAGGTTTTGACACTGTTTGCTGCAGGTTTTCATGGTTCTATGTTAGATAATGTAAGATGACAATGTAAAATATATCTTGGGTACATGGCACTAACCCATGATTATGGATTGATGTTGATCAAATTCTCATCTATTGGATTATATAAAATAAAATGTTGGGGTACATGGCTCGTACGTTTTGAAGTTTCATTGATATATCTTATGATGTATTATTAGAATCATATGTTGGATATCATGGTGCATACATTTGGCATATGGATGGACTACATATTGAGACATGTAGTTGGTGAGTTGATGAGATGATCATGTTGTACATCATTGATAGTTGATGCATGATTGGTACACTTTTAGTACATTGGTAAAAGTACCTACTAGTAGGATGATTGGCACATGTTTTATGGAGGATTTGGTATACATGTATAGGATTCATCATTTTCTGGTATTGGTGCATGATGGTGTACATGTTTTGGTATACTCATATATGGCATATTCTTGATGATACTATGTTGTTGGTATTACTTGATTAGCACAAAATTTTTTTATTTGTTTGATACATGGTTATGGTACTTGGTTCATGATGAAGACATAGCATAAGTGATATGACGCATGGTTGGAATATTGGTATATGCACATGGTTGGCATATTGGTGGATGCACATGGTTGGCATATTGGTATATGCACATGGTTGGAATATTGGTGGATGCACATGGTTGATATATTGGTGGATGCACATGGTTGGCACATTGGTAGATGCACATGTTGGTATGCTGATATTTTACTCATGATTCTCTATCTTTGACATATCTTTTGTTTCATGATGGTTGGAATGACATGAGTTTGATGCATGAACACGTCCAATGATCATTATATGGTAGCATATTGTTGATCTTCCAGAGAAGATAGGGGGAGACATACCCATAGGGGGAGTCATTCTTCTTCGCATGATTCTAGGAGGAGATATTTATCATATGCATACCTAGAGAAGAGCCCTATATTTGGAGAAAGAGCACAGGGATAATTCCAGGAGCAGTGATGGTCACAGGGGGAGTATGTTCAATGCATATTTAGCATTACATCAGAGTGATACCCCTTGTTCAAAATGGGAGAGATTATTCAGTGGCAGCAAGACAGGGGTAGCATCCCCAAGAGGAGAATGACCCTTTGCATTGATGTCAAAGGGGGAGAGATAACCACATTGATGTGATTATTGATTGGGAGAGATAGTCAAATTGACTATTGCTGATATCATTGATGTTTACTAATAGGAAGAGATAGTCATATTGATATGATTGATGACTATTGATGTTGAGCATGCCTTGTCTACATATTTACATCAATAATTGGTAATTGTTGTTGACATCAATGTTGGTATTGCCATCAATGCCAAAGGGGGAGATTGTTGGATCATGTTGTCATTGATGCCAATGGTTTGATTGATTGATGTCAAGTGATTGATTGATGGTTAATGTAATGTATATGTATTTTCCTTGATGAGAATGATAGATGTCAAGTGGAAACCAATCGATGAAGATGGATCAATGAGTTGTCATTGATATGATGAAGATGGATCAATGAGTTATCAATGATACATGATGCATAGTTGATGTATATGATGCAGTGGTGGATTTATGCATAGATGAATCATTATAGTCTTATCATGATTGATAAAGTGCACAAATGGATGAACTCCAAAGTGGTCCCCTTATGGTGAAAGCCCTCACAGGAAGATGCTTTGTGGTTGAGTTGTGGTTTGGAGGACCCATGCTTGTATGTGGAATAATGATATGAAGATCAATGGAGTTGTTGGTGAAACTATCCTAGATGGATATTGCTTGTCATTCCATTTCCGGTGGTATGTGGAATGTCACATAACTCCTCACGGTTTGAGAGTTATGGCCCTACGAAGTTGAAGGACCCCCATGTGTTGGCTTGAAGCCCCAAATGGTCAAAGAAGTCAAAGTGACATAAAATAAGAAATCATTATTTAAATGATAAAGTAAAGTGACATAAAAGAAGAAATCATTATTTAAATGATAAAGTAAAGTGACAAAGTCAATATGGATTATTTAAATAATAAAGAAAAGTGACAAAATCAAGAAAGATTATTTAAATGATAAAGTATTGGAGAATTTTCTATTTATGGAAAGTGGTTGACCCTAAAATAAGGAAAATAGGTTAAGTGGCCTAGAAATGGGTTAAGTGACCTAAAAATGGGTTAAGTGACCTAGAGGATGAAAGTATAAATAAGATAGCTATGGTCTCTTGCAGAATATACTTTTGGTGGATCAACGGAGAGCTTCTTGTGAGATTATCTTGAGGAGTATTGATGGAGAGATTCTTGTGAGAGAATATTTGGTATGGATCTCTTGAGCATGATTGAATATATATTCTAAGAAAGAGAGCGTGAGGAGAACCTCATGGATGCATCAAAGTTTTGGCAATGTCGGAGATCTTGACGAAAAAATTCTTGGAGCTTTAGAAACCCTAGTTTTTGAGGTATACACGGGTTTTCTATGTATAGGGTACGTATACATTGAAGGTATACGTGGGCTATATGAGGACAGGGTGCGTAATTTGGATAGAATGGTGAAGACTTATGTTTGAGCTTGTGCCAAGATCTTGGATGATGAGGCAGGTTCCAAATCTGCATTCTATGGCCTTAGATCTATCATTGAGACACTGGTATGGTTACATTATTCTCTTGATGGATACTATTGTTTGATGTGTTGGGAATTCTTAGGGAATTCTTGGTACGGCTTCTATGATGTGGTTCAGTTTGGTTGATTTGGTTAATGGAGTGAAAAGTACTCTTTTGATTCAATGGTCACATGATTGTTGTGGTATACTAGTTGTTTATACATGATTCATATAACATTCATATTGATTTGTTGTGGAGCATGAACAAGCTATTGAATAGCTTGGATGTGTTGTGACTGGTTGGTGGGCAGATTGGACAGTTAGAGATAGAAGAAAGTGATATATTGTTTACAGATGATCTGAGTTGATCTTGAAGGATAATCTCTAATAACTTAGAAGGTATACATAGGTTATTGTATACACTGGACGCGTACATATGCGTGTTGTAGTGAGCCAGAGAGCGACCACACATGAGATGAACTACTGACAGGTTGCGTACCTGTTGATAGATTGATATTTGTTGAGGATTGTTGCCTCATCTCAGTTGGTGTTGATTATGTAAGATGAGTCTTACATAAAAAAGATGGTGCTCTTGTAGAGTTGTACTCTATTCAATTGTTGTCGATAAACCCCCAGATTGTTGTCCATAATAAAAATAAAAAATTTACATACACCTTGTGTTCTTTTTGTTCCTTGTGGTGATGACTTGTTGATGATATATGTTGTTGATATATGTTCACAACTAACTGGTTATAAATGACAACAAAGGGTAATGAATAAATGTTGAATGTTAACTAAGAAGTTTTGTGCAAGAGGGAAGATTTGGGAAAATAGCCCCACACTCATTCACCCCCCCTGTAAGTGTGGTAGGTGTGTCCAACATAAATCCCAGTGCACAAATCACCAAACAATGGATAATGAGGGACACACCCATGCGTAGATTGTTGCACAATGCTAGACAGTAAAATATGGACTACCACGAAGCACAGCCATAGAAACTTGCTTAAGGTTTCCTATGGCATAAATAATTTTGCAATCCCAATCAATAGAATTAAAACAACAAATCACCAAGGAAAAAATCATATCTAATAATGTATGGTAGTTATTTTACCCATATGGAATTAGGATTTTGGAACATAAAGGATTGGCATCCAATCACAAAGGGGCACAATGGAATTCTATCTAAATTAAGAGTCTTGACGAGTTCTTAATCTAGAGACATTAACCAACTATACAGGGTGTACGAAAAATACAAAATTCATTGAGTAGTTGACTGATCGGAAGGATTCACTTGCAACGTTATTTCACACAGGTTCAATGAATTAAGAGTAACCTTGAGGGTTATCATGAAATACCTTCAGAGTTTCAATTTATTAAGCCTCAAGAAAACTAACTACAATCGTTTTGGAAAAAAGTTCATGAAGACAATAAAATTTTAATTTTTGGCAAGCCAACAATGGAAGCGAATTAATTATTTATTTCTATGGTTATAACTAAACCATTATCAATATGAAATCCTCTTCATGATCTACAGAAGGAATTTGATGTGTTATCACGAGGAGTTGCTCCTAGACTGCAAGGGAACAAGCCTCAAGCCTATCAATAAAATGTAACAACAAGTGTGTTTTTGAAAGGTGAGAGGGAGATAATTAAAATTGTTCATCAATGATCAATGATGCATACATCATACCATATTCCCACAGAGAAAATCTAATCCAAATATGAAAAACAACAAGACAAAATTGCAGGGAAGAATGAGAAATAAACATAAAGAGAATAATTCATTTTCACATCTGGTCCAATTGTTCAATTCTCTAAAGGAAATTCAAGAAGTCATGATTCTCCTACTTTAAAAATAAAAATACATTCATGGTAACATTCTATGGGAAGTCAAATCCAGTGTTTCTTAAGAATAATGGCATTAATACTTCACACCATAACCATAAACCAAAAGAAAATGGAAGAAAAACTCTATTCCAAATTAGTATTAACAACATTTAATTGAAATACATGCTCTTTAGTGAGGTATACAGAGTTGTAAAAACAAAACAACTTTATTTTCTATTACTCTGCCCCCTCCCTTAGCTCATTATAACCTCTCTCTACTCTTGTACCATGAAATATATA
Organism: Picea engelmannii; assembly: GCA_009831015.1. Lineage (NCBI taxonomy): Eukaryota > Viridiplantae > Streptophyta > Pinopsida > Pinales > Pinaceae > Picea > Picea engelmannii. Next base: position 2,109,248 of record ML777907.1, on the reverse strand, counting down.
ACACTATAGGTGTTTTCTAGCTCACCAATTCGAACTCCAACCCCTTTCCCAAAATAAAAACAATTACAAACAAAAAATGACATGTTTTAACTGATTTCATACTTTTCAGGAGGCAAAATTCTAAAAAATAGGCTTCAAAATTCCACTTGTAATTCTCAAACTATAATATTTGTGTTAAATATGAGAACATTTTTTGTATATATGCTCGTTATAAAGAAAAACCTCTCTCGGGTTCTTTAAATTCATCTCTAGTTGTCCGAAATACGTGTTGCAAAAACATGTATCAAACAGGAAATCCTGAAAACTAAAAAATAGGGCTCAAAGATTCCGTCGAATCTCCTAATCCGTGAAACCTATGTGAAAAATGAAAAAGGTTAATGTTCTTGGGTCCGTTCTTGACAATAAATCCATTTTAATTTTGAAAATTCATCCTGGTTCTCCTGGAAATCCTCCTGGAAGTCAACTGGTCAAAAATACCAGTTCAACAATCCTAGAATTGAGTTTTTGCATCACATTTTGCAGCAATTTCTGTAGCACCTCTTTGAAAATGCCAGTTTTTGCAGCACCGAGCTAGGAACAATTTGAAATCCATTAGAATGACAAAAATGTAATGATGGAAATGAATGAATATTGCATTATTGGACTCATATGCGGGATCAAGTGCTCTTGCTTCATAAAAAATGATGAAACTTGGTGCTTGAGGAAGATGGCACTACAAAATCTCCTAATTCACCAGTGTTGCAAAATAGACTATAAAAATAACCAAATTTCTAGTGCAAATTCTATGTGCTAACATCTGGCTCCATGGGGGATAAAGACCTCCCTTTGAGGATCCAATAACTCTTGTATTTTTAGTGCCTTGACCATTGGGTTATGGTGTAGTCTTAGGTATAACTATTAGTAATCATGTTGAAGACATCATGCTAGAAACAATTACACTACTTACAAGATGAAAGAAAACACACCTACTCAAAAGAGATTATTTATGTACATGCCTACACCAACTAGTTTTAAAATGTACTCAAATGAAAGAGAACTTCCACCATAGCCACTCAAACAACTTCCTCACTAAATTCTCCTCATATTTGCAAATGGAAAACAACAAGAAAGAAAATAATGGCAACATCCATAAAGAAGTCTTTAGAAATTGTTGTTCATCTGAATGAGTGAGAGTCATGAAGAAATGTGAAAACTCATGAGAATTGGAGAAATATGACTCTAGCACAAGTGATAATGGGTCCTCAAAAATATGATTCAAATCCAGTGGCTTTAAAAAAATGATTTCCTTGCATGAAATGCTTCTTCCTGACAAAGGTATGACCTGTTTGTTCTTCAATTAACAACTCTTGAATATAATTTAATGAATGATATCCAGGCTTAATAAAAAAAAATTGATTAATAGGTAAACATTTTTTTATCTTAACTGAAAAACATCTGACCTTGGATGTCATCATAACCGAGCAAGGGTTGTTGATCAATCACCTTATGTGAAAATTCTTCCTTTTGCTCTTGTGCAAGTTTTGGTAAATGGATGACTGATACAGGTGGTTGCTGGTGCGTTGATAGTTGTTGGCTTACTTCCTCTGGTTGAATGAAAATGATCAATACACATGTATCAATGAGATGTTTCTCTTCATCAATAGGATGCTCATCAACATGTTTCTAAGAAACATGATTGGGGTACTCATCAAAAAAGGGTTTTCCATGAAATGTTTTTGAATGTGCACACATGCCAATAAAATCCGATTGTTTGTAGATGTATTCTTAGTCAATTATGGGCTCATGTGTAGATTCAACATTATACTTTCTTTGAATCTCGCCACAAGCTTGGAGATTCTCCTACACTTCTTCAACATATCTAAATAACTATAGTAAATATGTAGACTCTCTCTGTATAAGAAATATGACAATGTTGGAGCTTTGAGACATGATGTAATAAACCATGGAAACCGTTTCATAAGGTTTCATTTCCAAGGGCAAGCTACAATATATACTCTAGAACCTTCGATTAAAAGAAGATAAAAATTCATTGTCCTCTCTTCTCACAATAGTGAACTCATGCAAGTACTGATCAAAAGATTTCCTTTCTCCCTAGTGTTTCAAAAATACAAAAAACAACTCATCCTAGGACTTAATAGAAGCAGTCTCAACATTCCTTAACCGTAAGGCAACATCTCTAACCAAGAATTTAGATAATAGCCTCATAACAACATCCTCATGTAGGATTTCCAGTTTGTCTATAAAATCTTGAAAATCTGAAAGATGTTCTTCTCCTACAGTGTTATTTTTTCCAGCAAAAGTTGGTAGATAGTGTACAAATATGGGAGGGTAAGTATGAAGAAAGGATGGAAACTTTAGAGGTCCAAACATATTTTCCCTAATCTTATAAGTGAAGTCAGTGGGTTGTTGAACACTAGATTGTTGTTGATAAGGGTTAGAAGAGATGTCATCCTGAACCAAGTTAGTTTCAAAATTTGTAGAAGGACAATAATATTTAGTTTCTGGAGGTATTTCGATAGGCTGGATAAAAATTTCAGAAGGGATGACAACAGGTAATATATCAACTTTATCATCTACAGAAGGGAACTAATTAGAAGGTTCATGCTGATTAAATGTGTATATGAACCTCATATTCTTCCGGTACTTCAGGTGGAAGAATAGCATCAACGTCGATGACACAAGGGGAGGGTAAAATTTCTTCTACCAAGGAGGAGTATGCAACAATAGTTTTTTGATTCTCAGAATATACAAAGCATATTGTGATTCTTAAAATGTGTGCAAGGAAATTCAAGAAGGAGTTTAATACAAAGGGAAAAAATTCTAGAAAGAAACCCACAACTTGATACATGAACTTCCCTCTGCCTTCCATCTCTGTCCAAGCTCATTCCCATAGTGGAGTTTTCCAACAGGTTTGTCTTCATAAGGTATTCTTTTACCAATGGAGTCGCCAGGTAGAAGATATGTAGTATTTTATGTGCCCAACTTTAGTCCACCATCTAAAGTTGGAACTATACTTGTCGTTCAATATAGGGAGATATTGAAAATTTCTCAAATCACCTCCCCGACAGCGACGCCAAAGATGTTAGCATATAGAATTTGCACTAGAAATTTGGTTGTTTTTCCGGTCTATTTTTCAGCACTAGTGAATTAGGATATTTCACAGTGCTAGGTTCCTCAAGAACCAAGTTTAAACAATTTTTATGAAGCAAGAGCACTTGATCCTGCATATGAGTCCTATAACGCAATATTCATTCATTTACATCATTACCTTTTTGTCATGCTAAGTTATTTACAATTTCTCCTAGCTCAACGCTGCAAAAACTAGCATTTTCATATATCTGCTACAAAAATTGCTACGAAATGTGTTGTGAAATGTGATACAAAAACTCTATTCTAGAACTGTTGAACTGATATTTTTGACCAATTGACTTGCAGGAGGATTTTCGAGTGAACCAAGATGAATTTTCAAAATTCAAAGGAGGTTATTTTCCATAACGGACCCAAGAACATTAACCTTTTTCATTTTTCACATAGGTGTCATGGATTGAGAGATTAAAAATAATATTTGAGCCCTATTTTTCAGTTTTCAGGATTTCCTGTTTGAGACATGTTTTTGCGACACGTATTCCGACCATTTGGAGATGAATTTCGAGCAATCAAGAGAGGTTTTTCTCTATAAAAATATTATATACAAAAATCATTATCCAAATTTACACAACCATTATAGTTTGAGAATTATACGTGGTGTTTTGAATCCTATTTTTCATAATTTTGTCTCCTGAAAAGCAGGAAATCAGTTAAAACATGTCATTTTCTGTTTGTAATTGTTTCTAGTTTGGGAAAGGGGTTGGATTTAGAATTGGTGAGATGGAAAGGACCTGTAGTGATATATATTTCATGTTCAAAGAGTAGAGAGGGGTTAGAATGAGCTAAGGGATGGGGTAGAGTAATAGAAAATAAAATTGTTTTCTTTTTGCAGCTCTGTATACCTCACGAAAGAGCATGTATTTCAATTGAATGTTGTTAATAGTAATATGGAACATAGTTTTTCTTCCATTTTATTCTGGTTTATGGTTATGGTGTGAAGGATTCATGCCATTATTCTTAAGAAGCAACGAATTTGACTTCCCATAGGATGTTACCATGAATGTCTTTTGATTTTTGAAGTAGGAGGATCCTGACTTCTTGAATTTTGTTTAGAGAATTGAATAGTTGGACCAGATGTGCAAATGAACTATTCTATTTATGTTTATTTCTTATTCTTCCCTGCAATTTTATCTTGTTTCTGTTCATATTTGGATTATATTTTCTTTGTACGAACATGGTCTAATGTAGGCATCATTGATCATTGATGAACAATTGTAATCAGCTCCCTCTCACCTTTCAAAAACACACTTGTTGTTACATTTTACTGATGGGATATAGGCTTGTTCCCCTGCAGTCTAGGAGAAACTCCTTGTGCTAACATGATGGACTGTAACTAGAAATCAGAATTGCAATATTACATTGGAAAAAAACATAATTCTAAATTATGGATCGAACAAGAAAGACAAATAACCAGAAATTTCCAATTACTTATTTAAAAATTGAATGACAGCAAGTCTAGAATTCCACTTTCTATATTTCACAACCACTAAGGAACTTATCCATTCTATTTTTGAATTACAATAAATCTCGGTGAATTTCTACAAGCTATATATATAATTAAATCTTAATACAAATAACAAAATCACAAAATGGAAGATGTTCTTCAACAAATGGAATTCCTTCCTTCTTTCACTCGCTAATTGTTGAGACTTCACCGGTACCTCCCAGCCAACACTAGGGTTAATCTTCTTCCCCCTTATCCCCCTAATCTACAACGTGGCCATGCACACAAAACCAGAAACACTCTAGCTCTAATCTTGCCTCCCAAGGTAAAGTCACCACTCTTTCTCAAGCTTGGTGTCCCAACTCTCACAAGAAAAACCAGTCAAAAATAATTTGACAACATAACTTTACCGACAACCAGTCTAATCCCTTTCCCATCTAGACCATTTTATTTATAGGAATTTCCTTCTTGAACCATCCCCATACGCACAATCAATTTGGTTTTTAATTTAATAAATTAGAATTATTCCCCATTACACTTGTCACCCTCTCCCCTAGTTGCACCAGTAATTACATATTTTATTCTAATTGAAAGTCAATATCCCTCGCCCTTCCTAACTGAGCTCCTTAAATAGCTCCTAATTGTCTCTTTATTCCCCAGATTCTTATTTAATGACTGATTCCTTACTAAATCTAAGTTGAGTTAAAATATGAGTCTTCTTCTAGTTAGACTAGTTGTAGCTAGACTCTAGGTTCCATTCTATGCGTACACAAATTATCTCATATTTATTCCTTTCTTATCTTAATTTCCAATTTGGTATTTTCTTGCACACGTGTATTAAATCAAATCCTTAGGTTTATTTCATTTTACTTAGTTCTTAAATTGACTTACCTCATTCCTTTTTAAATTTAGTTAATAATTTAGTTTAGACTCCTTACAAGAACTTAGACTTAGGATTTATTTTTTTTGAATGGTCTTAGACTTTCGTTTGGTATTTACAATTAATAAATTCATTCTTTATTTAATTAATTAAATCCAGCAAGGCCTAACGATGTTTTTCATGGTTTAACTATTCTCTCAAGGTTTTATAGGCCACCTAGATTTATTGACTCAAGTTTTATTTACGCAACATGCCCTTCAAGAAGAAACTTCATGCTCCAAGGGTGAAACTCTCCCTTGATTGTTTTTTGTAGTTGTCCAACACTTGGAGTCATCTTCTGAGAGACTAAGGGATTCTAAGGAATAAGGACTTTGTCTTATTGCGTGCCCTTTTGAATATTTTTGGGCAACTGTCTCAGTTTTCCCTCATGACATCATGGACCTCTCGAACTAGGTAATCGTTCACCTACAATTTGAGCCACGATGAGAGTGCTAGTAGGTTGTGATAGGTATGCTTATGTGAGTCACAAGGAGAGTTTTGTGCATGTCCCCTTTACTCGCTATGTGAGTCATATTAGCAAGAATCATTATCCTACATCCATTGACAAAACAATGTCACTAATCCATATACATAATCATACTAAATCAATCATCTAGCACATATGCTTAAAATGAAATACTCAAACAAAACAAAATCCACTCCCTAACCCAATTCAGAGTCAAAGGAGGTCCATTGATGCCATCGACATCCATAATATGTCAAGTGTCTTGCACACTGAGGGAAAACTCATTAATAGCATCTGTCAATACATATATATCAAATAAAATTAAATGACAACCATCAACATCATCATAAAATTCCATAAGAAAAACAAATAACCATGTACTATAACCAGATCACTTGCATGCAAGTGTCCTCAAAGAATAAGTCAATAACATGTGCTTGCAAGAGCATGATGTTATAACACTTTGCTTCAGCTGGAATACCTATGTGCAAGATTTCATGTTGGAGGTGTAATAACGAATTTTGAAGCACATTTCCATATTATCAAACCATGCCTTGGCGGTTGAGTCATATTTGGCACCCATGAACTCAGGAAACTTCACCTTCTCAAGTTCTCTGTGTATAATACTACTACCAACTAAAGAACGATGTGAACCTTCATCTCGATCTCGATGATTAATCAATTCCTATGAAATCCTTTGGGAGGATCTCATCATACATACCACATCTCCCACAACAACCTCCTCCTGCTCAGTAATATTCTCATCTCCCTGAGTGTTACATCCCTCTGGCATGGATACCATCGGAGGCATCACACCTCTTCCTCCAACACTAGCATGTCTAAATCCTCGACGTCCTCTAACAATGATTACATGCATGGACACTTTTCAAAATTTGATTATTAATATATTTTATTCATTCATTTAACATAGTGGAAGGAATAACAATCCAATGTCGTAGGGTTGAACCTGCTCTGATACCATATGTAACATCCCCTGCGTTACGACTTAAAAATAGGTGAGTGTAGTAGTGGTAATGTTTTTTTTTTTTAAATCATTACACAAGTACTACACAATATTAACATAATTCAATGATACACATTCTATTATTATTATGATACACATTCTAGTGATGTAAACAATCAAATCCAACATCACTACTACCAATAGAATAATTTCATCGCTTAAATAACCATACATCTACCTGCCCAAACTACCTGAAAGGTTAGGATCTCCAAGACACATAATCAACACTCAAGTCCAGGATTCATCCAATTTATTTGACCATTTAAGGTCTTAGGACTGGTGACTGTTCTGAGGAACAAGAAGATATCTACTCCCATAACCAACACTACCCTAAACACAGAACTAGATTTGATGATAAGGAATCTATTCATAAGGATATAAATTAATTCAACAAATCATTATACTAATACAAAATTCATCAAACATAATTCAAATAAACATAACTATTGTTAGATACACGTTAATGTTCAAAATCCACTTTTTAATCTCAATGATTGATAGTTCATCGGGGATATCGAAATCATTATTTAGTATTGAAACTTAACATAGAAATTTAGATATATTAACCAAATAATCAATTTTTTATTTTATTAATTTTTTTCAGTTTAAAATCACCAAATACATTGAAGTCCTAGCTCTAATCACAATTATCTCACTACAGATATAAACTTTAATATATGATTCCTACTTTGAATTATATAAAGATCATACCAACTACTTACCAAACATATCATATTAATCTCCAATTCAATACATAATAATGTACTTGTGTTAATAGTATGACCCTATTGACAACCTCTAGCAGCTTACTTTCCAATCAAGATCTATAAAGACTCTGGATAACTTAAGTTAGAAGGCTTAACTGATCAATGGAAAGTAAACCAAACACTTATAATTTAACAAAGAACACCCCTTTAATTATCAATAAGAATAACATTTACTAACCAAGAATATGCTAAGAAATAACTAGAAGAGTAGTGGTGGAGATCATTAAATTCTAGGTCTACTAAGTGAGGTTTGAAGGAGCACAACTAAAGGGAACTTACAACTTCGTCCTGCAAGATATTTTTCAAGTTGGAATTTCTATCTCGAGACCTAATCCTATTACAATAATTTACCCAAATACAATTACTTACTTTATCTTTTGGATCTGATCCAGTTTAAGGTAATTTATCTAATTTCTTATTGAACCATTTACTTCATAAATTGATACCAATTAATGTTCTTATTGTAATCTAATACATTTAGGAATTAACAACAATTAAGTTAAGTTTTTAATTCTGGATCAATTAATCCTTAACACTTTACAACAAGAAAACTGAGTTTTATAAGGAAGAATCATTGGTCAAGGATTCACTCGAAGATCATACATATCAAAATCTTACATGGATAATTTATTATCACAACATCAATTTTATTTTCTCTTTTTAAAATAACACAGGAAAAACCAAAATTCGAAATAACACAAAGGATGAAGGTAAAAGTGATTCATGTCAACTCTAAGACTACCAGACTAGCATCAGATAAAAACTAGTAAGAATCTCAACTCATAACACTTCCTTCAATCTATGTTACTGAAATTATTAGTTCAGAAGATATAACTCAGAAAAAGAAGGAACTTATCCCATGAAGGACGCACCCAAATTTCTAGCAGATGTAGGGATGTTAAATATGCAAGTTGAATTGTTTGTTTGGGAAATATGATGTGTGCATAAATACAACGACAATGAAATAGAGGATAAAACTTGGCACAGCTGCTTAAAGTGTGGCATCATTAAGATTCCCAGTTGGGTAGAAGGACCACATGAAAATCCCAACAAATAAACTCGTTGTTAATATTTTTCTATAACCCATGGATCCATCACTATACGAAAGAGCCAAGAAGATAAGGGTTCTTCAAACACCTCTAACATTTGATCAACTCACCAACATAGAGATGTGTAGAAGACCCACTAAGCCATCCCAATTAGAGATTCTTGAGCCTAGAGGCACATATAGATTACGTGCAGGAAGTGTCTATAGGGATAAGAAGATACAACAAAGTTGTTAATGAAATGATTTAGGTAAAATAACATAGTTAAGACCAATCTGTCACATGCCAACTGTATTAAAGAGGAAACTACCATCTAAGAGTTTTAAGTGTGAAATATGAATTTGCTCCAACAATTTCATCTGAGGGAGCAACAATAAGATTTCGTACAGACGAATTTCGATCTATCAAAAGAGTAGTTAATAAAAATTAAATAAACAAAAATAGTGAGCCAGATATACAACATAATAAATGAAGGACAACATACTTATCATACAAGATTCGATGGAATCTGAGTAAAATAATAGGTTGAACTATGATAATTGAACCCCAAAAGCATTAACAATAGCGCACAAGAAAAGTAATAGTTAATTATATGGAGTGCTAAACCACATAAGGTAATAATTTATTTATCTCCACGGTTAGATTACAATTTAAGAATACAGAAGGAAACGATTCATACCAGTCATTTAACCACAATTATCGAGCATAATGGTGAATGGTTTAATTAAAAATTTGTACGAATTCAATCATGAGAAGTGCGTCATTCAATTTGGAATATAGGTTCTATTAAATTCCAATACTTTTATATATATCAGGGATACAATTATGAGCTCAATATAATTACATTTTTCCCATGTAGTCAAGATATAGATACAAAAAATCACATAAAATTTCATAGTTATATGTATTCCCATTGTAATCATGGGCATAAATTTAAGAGAACACACAATGAGGTTAACCTCCTTTAAAAAAAAAATACTCATATCCAAAATTTTTAGCATCAATATATCTATATTAGACAAATACCATAACTAGAAGTTGACGATTTGAGATCTTCTCCATGACTAGGCCTCGCACCACACCTTTCCTTCTCTTTCCAATACAAGGACTTCACCATTACCTCCAAGCCAATGCTAGGGTTAGTCTCCTTCCCCCATAGCCCCCAGAGCCACAAAGGGGCCACATAGAAGAAACCAAAAACAATAGTTACAAGCTTGCCTCACAAGGTAGAGCTTCCACTCTTTCCTCAAGCTTGGTATCCCAACTCTCATAAGTAAAACACAGTCCATAGTAATTTTGAAAGCATAACATTACCAAGAAAAATTGATCCCCTTTCCCTAATACACCATTTGTTTTATAGAAATATCCAAAATGAAACATGTCCTCATTCAAAATTAATTATCTTTTTAATTAATTTAATTAGTAATATTTATCCACGCACTTGTCACACTCTCCCCAAGTTGCACAAGTAATTACCATTTTTAAATTGAATTAAAAATCCATTTTTCCTCGAATTCTCCAATGTGTTCCTATTTTCTCTCTTAGGTGTCCCTTTGTTCCCCAAATTCTCATTTAATGAGTGTCTCCTAACTAGATATTAGTTAGAGTTGGATTAGGAGTCTTATTATAGTTAGAATAGGGGTATCTTGACTCTAGATACCATTCTATGTGTACACCTATTCTCTCATATTTTTTTTTTTTTGATGTTGGAGCATCACTTGTACTTAGAATCGCCTCAGCAACTAGTGCAATAGCGTACATGGAGGGAGCAGATCCTGAGAAGAGAGAAGCGCCAACCTTCTCGTTTTTTAGTTTAAATCTTAAATTTAATGTAATAAATATTGTAAAGGCTCAAGGAAGGGAGAGCCATTGTATTTGTATAGGTTGTATGTAAGTCTCCTTTAATGGTTGATATGTAGATGATCCGAGATCCGATTCAAATGAGTGTAAATTAAATGTAATTTAATGTAAGTACGTGAGGAAGGCTCGATAAACCCCTATTTTTAAAAAACGATCAATTGTATTGCGATTATAGTGCGTACAAAGAATATAGTGCATATAATGCATCAGAAGAGAATGAGAAGAGGAATATAGGATAACTCTAGAGTGGAGAGAAGAATTGAGACTCTTTTGCAGTCCAGTGTTGTAAACATTGTAAAAAGCATTTAGATTTAATAGAAAATAATATTTCCTTGCATGTGAATCCCTATGTGTGTTTTATATGTGTTTTCTAAATGTTTACTATGCATATGTGAATTCCATGAGTATATAATTGTTCCCTTTACAGAAATAGGTAGAATTCCATGTCTATATGAATTTGTGAGTGTTTTGGGCTCTCAAGGCTAGTGCAAGGAGTGGACACCAGATTTGATGAAAAACTATGAGAATCCATCACAAGGGGTGTGCACAAACTTAGTTTCTAGTTCAGGAGGGGCATGCCAGGTGGGCACACCAGAACCAGTCACAAGCTCAGAAGGGATGGTGCAAGGAGTGTGCCTACACTCAGAGAAGTGTAAAATCTCAAGGAAAGGCTAGTGCAATGAGTGCACACCAAAGTTACTGAGAACTTTGAGAAGCCAGCGCAAGGAGTGTGCTAGAACCCATTCAGGAGTTATGTGAGGAGTGTTCCAAGTGGGAACACAATAATTGGTTAAGCTCAAGAAGGATAGTGCAAGTGTTCACATAGTAAGCGTAAGGAGTGCACATGTGATTCCATAAAGTCGAGGACTTAAGAGAGTGAGTGCAAGGAGTGCATGAAGCCAACACTTTGTAAACTTATTGGTCTAGCTTAGGAGAAGGAGTACAGAGTGCCAGGAGGGAACCATAAGTCATTTGAAAGAAAAAAGGATTGAACCGTTTGAAGTTGAAGAATCCTAAGCTTAGGAGAGATAGCACAAGTGTGCTCCATAGAAATTTCTAAGTTCCAAACTATAGGATAAGCACAAGGTGTGCGCCCAAACTTCAGTTGAAGTGTTGAACAAGATCAAGAGGTGTAGTGGTTCGATAAAGAAAGTAAAGTCCAAGAAGTCGACCCTGTAGAGGAGAGATCAAAAGTTGACCCTTTGAAAGATTGAGAAATCCTTCATTGGAGGGAAGAGGAGCTATAGAGGAGAAGAAGCTACACCATCCATTGGATTGGCTATGGAAGAAGATCTAAGCCATTGGATCAACCCCAGATGAGAGAAGCATGCAACAGAAGAGATCAGATCCCAACCGTTGGATCTGAGCACAAGAGAACAAGATCCGTCGATCCGATTTCTCGGTTTGTAATTCTTGGCTAAAGAATTGTGGATCTCAACTGTATATCCCATCATGCAATGTGAGTCATAGATCTCACAATTTGGAGATTCATCACTTCGAGAGATTTTGGTCCTTGTGTTTCCAAGAGGAGAAATCCTTGAATCCTAGAGTCTCGAATAGATCCTAGTTGTAGATTGGGAGTGAAGAGGAGTCATCGATTGGTAAGCCCTTCGACACTTCGACTATCCAGAGATTTTGGAGGTATTTGGTGCAAAGTGGCCTAAGCCCTGAAGCTCTGAAGTACCATAGTTAATCCCCATTGTTGATCAACTGAAAAGTCTCAGTCATTGATCTTTTCCCTTTGAAAATTGAACATTCGACTATTTGGAAGTAGTGGTGATTTGGAGTAAGGAATCGATGATGGCCGAAGCCTAGAGTTAATCATAGTCATTGGCTCTGGGAGGAGCATAAGATGTCAATTTTAGTTCAGTGTTTGGCTATTCGGGAGATAGCGTGTATTCGAATCAAGAAACTTCTGAAGCCAGGAGTCCCAGATTTGATCTCAGTCATAGATCAAGGGATAAAGTGTGGACCATTGATCTCTGAACTCTTTGTGAGTTCACTAGTTCAACAATCTAAGAGATTTGAGTGTTGGATTCGAGGAAACTCCTGAATCCCTAAGTTTCAAAGTGATGTCCACCGTCAATTGTGGAGGGAGGAGAATCCTCACCAGCCGTTAGATTTGACCCTTGGAAATTATGAAGAAAAGAGGAAGGATGGGACAAGACTCATAGTTGTCGGTCAATAGTCACTTTATGACCAAATTCGGTCGGTTACCACTCAGGGATATTGGAGTGTTGTATGTGGAGAAGTTCATGGAGCGTCGAAGTCCTGGAGCTCCGAATAACACCATTCAGTTGAGTGCTTAGTTCTAGCTTATGGTCACAAGAGATTTCCACCAAGGAAAAGGGGCTAGCACTTGTGGTTTTGATTCTAAGGTGAAAGGGACTGAGATTAAAGAACCCACTAGTTTTTTTGGATCTGCATAAGGAAATTAAAGGGGCTTTTGTACATTAGAGAGGATCAAACAAGGATCTGAGAGATAATTTAGCTCCTGTGTGAACGATCCTAGACTGGGAGGTCACGCGAGCCCTCTTGGAGTGGTGGGGGTTTGTATTATCTTTCTATTTTAAAAATTCATTTTTATTATTTTCATGCACACATGTGCTTTCTATTCAACCTTTAGATTTTTTTCTCATTTTTCCTTAATTTGATTTATATCTATTCTTTTAATTTATTTAATATTTTAATTTATCCCCTTATTTAAACTTACACTTAGGCTTAGTCTTAGAATTAGTCTTAGAATTTTATTCGTATTTATAATTAATAAATTAACTATTTAATTAATTATTTTAATCAAATAAGGTCGAATCATTTAAATATTTTCTAGGCCACCTAGATTTATTGACTCAAGTTTTTAAATCATGTGACGTGCCCTTCAAGATGCACCTCCATGCTCCAAGGGTGCCACTCGCCTTTGACTGTTTTTGGAATTTCTTCCGACCCTTGGAGTCAACACTCCACTCGGTCGACCTTGTCAAAGACTAAGGGCTTATAAGGAATAAGGACTCTACCTTATTGCACGCTCCTTAGAAATATTCCTAAGTGATTGTCTCACCCTCACAACATTGTGGAACTCTCGAACTAGGTAATAGTTCACCTACCATTTGGGCATGGTGGGAGTGCTAGTAGGTTGTGACAGGGACACTGCCACACCTCTCCCTCAATGTCTGGTTTCTGTGCATGGTCTGTCTACTCCTTATGTGAGTCGGATTAGAAAACATCGTCAAGCCCACATCCACTAATAAAACCCATGTCAATAATCCATACACATAAATCATACTATACTCCCTGACTCAATCTGGAGTCCAAGGAAGTCCATCGGTGACATCAACATCCATAACCTGTCATGTTTCCTGCACACTCAGGAAAATTCGTCAATAACATCTATATATATATATATATATATTAACAATAAATCACAACACATAATCATCATCATGTATAATCCATAATCGAAACGAAATCCCAATGTACGATAACCAGATCACTTACACACAAGTATCCTCAAATAATAAGTCAATAAAAATAAACTTGGTAAAGCGAGATGTTACACTATCCATAGAATAATTTTATAGTCGAAAAGAAACCCTAATCCGACTTTAAAATCCCTTAATCTATCGTCCATTCACTATCCAAAGAACATCGCGATGTCAGGGACTTCTCTAAAATCTTATGTTGTCATGATTCGTGAAACATGTTTCCATTAGGTAAGACAGATTCTACTAAAGATTTTATAAACGTAACATTCTTGTTTACTTTTTTCGTCGTATTAAACCTTCAAATCTCAGGGTTTTACAATGTTAATGCCGATATGATTTTTTAATTGCTTATCTCGACATAAAAATCCATGAAATTTAATGTATGATATTTATTAAGTATCATACATCTTTCAAAAGCAAGTACTTTAGAGTTTAGTTAAGAGTAATGGAAGTTAATACTTAAGATAGTGCATTCCCACCAGTTATAGGGTCAAAAGGAAATTATTTTGGGATAGTCATTTTTGTTTTCATTTATTAAACGTCCATATCAACAAAGTGCAACGATTGTATAGTTTACTTCCAAGCCAAGGAAGTTAACACTAAGTATAATTATGCTAGTAATTTAAATCTTGTTAAAGAAAAAATGGAAATGATTTAATAATCACCATTTCGTCATCAACTACATCACAATACATTTTAGTTATTGGTTTATGGAAAATTTAAATTTTTCTCATAAATCCACCACTCTAATAGTTTTCCGTCTGAGACAATCAACATGTCTTCCAGAGTAGCTAGATTGAAAATTTCCATTAGAATCTTGGCAATAGTCAGTAAAATACATCCACAAGGGATTCAACGTCCTTGAGAAGTTTTCTTACAGTCAATAATAAAAGACTTTGAGTCTATATAGTGAGTAAACTTTTAGGTTACATCTATGAACTCATAATGTTTACTCCTATGTTTGTATTGAGTTGAGACTCCTCTCATCGTAATTCTGTTGTAGCATGGTTGTACGAATTCCAAATCATGTACATAACTAACATTATTGAACTTAATTATTTTAGATATATTAATAATATGTTTACTCATATTCGTTTTGATCGACTCAATAATAAGTTAGGTAATTTATCCTTGAGAGAATAATAGCCCACACTAAGTTAGGTATTTTCTCCTTAGAGAATAATAACCCATACTTTTACTGAGAGTTCATGACTATGTACAATACTTCCTTTTCATTTTATCTTACTAATAATATTTTAGGTATTGTTTTAATGATGGGTCCCTTTTATTTTTTTGCGAGGGAACCCATTTGGCAAGGTGAAGCATCTTCCCTTTTTCACTTACCTCTGCTCTTACAAGATTCCATATTTAAACAAAAGCTTGGGGTCGGCGCAGGTAATTAAACCTATTTATTTTCAGTTAGTATTTCGACCTTTCAAAATCATAATTGTACTAAGATCCCCAATAATATTAACCAGACTTTATATCTAACCTACAAGAGTTGAATTTACAAGATCCTGATTGCTTAGGTAGAAATACCCCTTAGGATCTAAGGGTAATTTTAGCTACCATTAATATTCAATTATTTTCTTACTTCCTAGTCTAAAGTTTACACAATATTAATTTATTTTATTTACTTCCTCCAAGTTGAAATGGTTACCATGAAAACATGTTTATCCTAGGAAAAAGGATTTCGAGTTCCAACATTAGGATTTAATAATGTCTCGTACAATATACGTTTGTAATTTTATTCTATAAAAATTGTCTGCAATATGTAAGATAATTTGTTCTTCTAAGGGGAATTTTTTGTTTGTTTGTAATGACCTTGGGATTTCTTCTCTCACTAAGTACTTAAAATTTGATCTTATATACATTCATATAAAAATTTATTAGAATTTAATTCAAGAGAATATCGGTACTCTTATCATAAATTTAAATGTGATTGTATGTTGGTTTTTACAACAACTGTATTAAAGCAAGGAACTACATTGAATACATATTCAATTATGCTAAACATTATGTTGAATGGAATTTCATTCTAATTTCATGAGTATTTTCTATCTTACAATTTGTATTTGTAATGCAGAAATACAACACTATGAAGTCTATAGAGATTGTATGATTCCCTTTAAATCTATAATTAACAAGTTTGCATATTCAACAGTCTATGTAATTGAACAATGATATTATATATATTTATATACCAAACAAGATGGAAGCAAATGAAACAACCACATTTCACCCAACTGTATCCACCCAACTGTATATGCAAAACAACTGATTTATTTGTCCTAATCATCCCCATGCCTGATTATGATGCCTGACTATGACTCCATGAGGATGAAATGAGCTCCACTCCTTTGCCAATTGTTATTTTTTACCTGGCAGCTCCATTTGTTTCTTGCATTTATTATTATTTTTTAAATTTGTCTCTTACATTTGTACATCTTACACAATCATTCAAATAACAATTGTAAATTGTCTTAATAAACTTAAATACGAATTTCCATAAATGGAAATTATTAAATAAAATGTTTAATATTTGAGGATGTTACAGAGGGCCTCTTGGAGTAGGCTATTTTAGATAAGTTTTGGGAATCATGCAAAATCATATCACGTGACATTTTGTTAAAGAAGCAATGCATGCAGAAAGTAGGTAGCACAATATGAAGACTCAACACAGAATAAATGGGAGTTAGTTAGGAGCTTTTGGGACATTTTGTCCACTTTGTAACCATGTTGTAGTGGGCTTATCCCTAATAGAATACTATAAATATGTAATGGGTTTTGGGTAGAGAAAGATATTGAGCCTTGATTGATGGATATAGAGGAGAAAACACATGGAGAATAGAGCTTGGAGGAGAGTTTTGAGTGAGTTGGATATCATTCAAGAGGTATGTATGCACTATAGCATAGAACAAATAGGAAAGGGTTGGGTTAACTGAATATCTATGTAGGAGCACTATACACATGAATGTAATGGAGATTATGAATGAATGAATAAGAATCCATCCATTGTGGATGTAGCCCAGTTTGGGTTGAAGCACGTTAAAATATTGTGTCTTGATGTGTTTCTTATGTGTGTGATGGATGGTTAGTATAGATCTATTTACTTTTTGTGGCTACTGCGTAATGATGGTGAATGTGTTCTTGTAGCCCTGGTCGATTCCTTGGGTCAGACTTCACTTTCCTATAGTTGATACCAAAAGGGTAGGTGTTTAAGGGTTTTGTTGATTTATTATTATTAAACCTAGGGTCTTCCCACTATGCACCAAAAATTAGATATTGGAGTCAATAAATCAATGAGTGAAAGGAGGATTAACCAAATGATACTGGTAACTATATTGATTTATTCTTTCTCAAAGAGTAAAATTAAAATTATATATATAATTGGTCTTCTAGGTGACATTGCAAATGGTATTAAAGAATGGTTCAAACACTATGTCCTTATGCGCTCAAAATGAACATAAGTTTATTTTTCAATATATATATATATATATATATATATAGTATAACTCTTTAGAAAGACAAAATAGTTGACATCAATCATTTTTTTTCACATATCAGAATCAAAACCAAGCATCATGGTTGAAGAGACTTGTAAATAAATATCAAGTGAACCATGAATGTATATGGAATTAAACAACAAAAAACCACAAGCTAATTCAATAGGAATGTTAGAAACCATGTGTAACATAAGAGAAAAATTATAGAGTATCAAAGAAGGTAATGACAAACTACTCAAAGCCGGTAAAGAATAGGAAGAGTTGAATCAGATCCTACTTAAAAATGTGACTGATATGAAACAATCTATAAATGTAGGACAAACTTCTAGAAATGATAAAAGGAATTATCTAATGAAGAGTCACACAAGCATAAACACCATCTAGTGATTAGTGATAAAACAAAATTGTTAACTGAGGGAAGTAGCAAAAATAATTTTGAAAGAAACGCCTTACAAAGGAAAATACCTAAAATCAAGAAAAGGAAAATGAAATGGAATGAGGATGAATTTTATGGCAAGTTTAAAAAGATCATACAACCCATTTTTGATGGTGAGTTTGAGGAGTTAGCATAATATTAGCTTCTCAACATGGGTAAATATCTCCAAATCTACAATTACCTAGGAAATTTAAGGTCTAGGTACCTTAGAGTTGACTAAACATAAAATGGAACTCCAAGAACTGATGGATAAACAATACATCAGACCTAGTGTTTCTCCATGGGAAGCACCCGTCTTTTTTGCTAAAAATAAAGATGGAACTTTCATATTGTGCACTGATTACAGACAACATAACACAAATATAATTAAGAACAAGTATCCTTTCATCACATTGATGACCTATTTGAATAGTTTGGAGGAGATGAGATCTTCTCTAAGATATATTTAAGGTATGGATACCATCGGGTTAGGATTAAAGAGGAATATATTCATAAAATTGTTTTATGAACCAGGTATGGACATTATGTGTTTGTAGTGGTACCTTTTTGTCTAACAAACACGCCTACTACATTTATGTGTTTAATGAACAAATTTGTAGTCTCAAGAATTAGGGCATACATTCAAGAGAGACATAGTACACACATCAACACACACACATAATCCCAATAAAGAATGAGATAAATGTGGGGAAGGATATCCAACTACTTTCTTATTCATCCTTTAGGGTTATTTATACAATAGGTAAATGGTTGGAGAAGTTGCACCCACTCCAAATAATCATTCATTAGGTGATTTGTATCCTTTATTACATACATTCATATTTACTTGACTTTATACACTCTATGTATAATGTCTAATAATACATGTATGTGATGACTATTAGGGCCTAAGAGGCCCCCTCAAAATCTCCCCCACACTTGAAAAACCTTACTCGTCTTGAGCAAGTTGTAGATAACTAATGACCTATTACTCTTTGACCTTTGTCTTCAATCTCGTAGTGACATTTGTAGACAATGAATCTCAGAGTGATTTTCTCCTAGCCAAGAATGGTCCTCTTGATCCTATTGTTACACCTTTCTCTCTAGTTCCTTTAGAGTGGTGAGTGGCTTGTTCTGGGCTCATCTTACACCCACACAACACTCGTAGCAGGATGGTTCATCTTCCCATGTGATCGTCTTACTCTGGGCTCTACCAATCTACCATTTCTCTACTTTTTGACTTTTGAGGTCACAAATCAAGAACTATTCTGCAAATTTTATATCATAGGATTCAATCAATCCATTCATTATTCTGTCATCGTATTTTTTTATCTCCCATGTGTGTTTCTATCTAGAGATGTCTCCTTATTGCATGCTTTTATCCGCTGCCAAAATGCTCATCATCAATGCTTAATCATTTACTACTTTTCTCTGTTGCTTGTCGGAATTGGATATGATTCTTTATTCTTTTCTAGTCTCTCAAAATATATAGAGTTTTGATTTTATATTACAAGAAGGATAACTTGATTATGACTTGAGTCAACGATTTAATGAAACAAGAAAGACATTTTTTCTAGTACTAGACTTTTACAACTCATAAAAATTTTGTCGACTGGGTATCAAATGACATCGATAAGGAACTGATCTCATCAGCTAAAGGTTGACTTACATTAAATAGGTGGAGGGGATCTTCTACCTTTCAAGGAACACATTCAACCCCCTCCTTTATTTAAAAAAACATCAATTTTTGACAAGGACTATGGAAACAATTTCTACCAAAGCACTTCCTTCATGTTATTTTTATAATTATCATGACTCCATATGCCTCGCAAACCCAAAACATGTAAAAGTAGTGTATCTCTTTCAGGGATCTATATATGTTCACTCTTCTTGACAACAAATACAAGAAAATTATGGTGCCAATCACCCAAAGAATAACATTCATAAGCTTATTGCAACTTATGATTTGGCACATAAAAAGAATTAAGGTTATAATAAAAAAAGGTGTAAGAATAATGGTCATATACTATTCAACAATCAATAGCATCCCATCTTCCTGATGATGGGAAAGCTTATTTTCTAAATAATCAAACTAGAAATCTATAATACTATTGTGAGGTAAAACTTAAAAGTTATGACTTCTTACAAATTCTAGGCCATATCTCTTCAACCATTAGAGCTATTTCTTTTGATAGAAGGATCAATGTTGTAATCCGAATTTACCCTTCAAGTTCACTGGGTCCATTTGTTCACTGAAGTAACTTGATGAAACAATTTCCATCTCTTGATAATCATTCCATTCCTCCCCAAGTTTGAGTGTGATAGGATTTTCAACTATTTCAGCTTCAATTGAAACCATTCACATATCTTCGTTATTGCCAAAATCAAACATCTCATTTGATTCCTTATACCGAGGGCTCCAAACAACTGCATCAGGAAATCTAAGTTTCGTGAAGTCTAAACGGAACATGTATAAATATTTTTTAACAAATGAGGAGGCCCCCATAATTTGAATAAGATCATCATTAGTCGTGGCGTCAGAGATAAATTGTTCCTTGGGTAGAAGAGCCGATATCATATTTCATTTTCTCCGTAACATTTCTCCCTCTCCCAAGAAGACAACCAATTTGATTGTTCAAAACTAGTAAGCGAGAAGAGTAGACATTTATTTAACAACATCTTCATCAAATCCACATGCAGGTAATCTTATAAACATTTTAACAACTCATTGTTTAACATCATTTTATATATATATATATATATATATATATATATATAAAACTAATGTATATTGAATGAAAAATATGAAAACATGTTACAGTAGTTACATTAATATGGTTCATAATGCAGAGAACGATTTCATATCTATCTTTAAATGAAATTATAGGAATATTTCAAGGGGAAAAACCCATAACAAAAATAGATCCTTATCCATATATTTATATATAACATGACTCTAAAATAAAATCTCTAGAGTTTATACATTTTCTTTTATATGTGAGAAGATAGCTAGAATAAGAATAGCAAAGAAATCATTCAAAATATTGAACAATGAAGCCGTACGATGCTAATTTATCCATGTAATAAAAGTATACACTTATATTAACCACTGTATTTAGATGTCAACCATATTATATGAGGGGATGATTTGACAAACCAAGAAAATAAAAGGAGAGTGTAGTTCATTGTGACCTATGATCTCTATGTTCAAAGGCATTTACACCATGATAAACATTAATCCTGGAAACTTTCCAAAGAAAGTTTCATAGAGAAATAACTACAGTGGTGACTTTAATCCAAGGGTTTTTATAATAACCTTTATCGTTACGACTACCAACGAAGCCAAAAGTGAATATTTTTTTTTCTTTCTGTTTTTAGGAAGGAAGGTAATGACAACACACAATTAAACCACACAACCTGACGATGAACCCACACGCTCAGATCAGAAAGCAGACAACAACAACTCCATGCGCTAAACAATGATCAACTGGGAAAAACATGGGTGAATCAATTATAGAAACGACTCCCCGCCCGACACAAACATGACAATGCCTACAAGCTAAGGACGACATCACAATCCCGACACAATGGTCTCGAAGAACAGTCACTAGAAACTCTATGGCACGCAAACCAAACACAAGAAGGCGTTACAACCCAAGTGCCAACAACGAACATACAACGATCAACAACACCCTCAACAAGAAGCACAAACTCAACCAAGTTATCCTTCACCTCTATCCAATAGGACGTGCCATGATCCCCTCATCAGGAATCATGTCGTCGCCAGGTGATAGGCACGATGATAACCCTGGTGCAGCACAACCTATCTGGACCAAGAACTCGAGGTAAATCCAATGCGCTATGAGCCAAAATAACTAGCAAGAAGATGACACCTATGCCCCTAAGCAATAGGTCAACAAGATGCAGATGACATCACTCTGACTTAAATTTGCGCAACTAACCAAAGGGTTTCTCGTTTTCTCACGAGCATTTTCTCAGGTGGGTGCCTTTTATGGCGCAACGTCCTAGGTGGATTCCATTAACCATCATAAAAAATGTTCAAGCACAAGCAATCGACCGATCTAAAATTTAAACACAACAATATTCAAGGAATGATATACCCTTCTATTTAAAAGGGGGTTTTATCAATTCACTTAATCAACACTTTTACCCTTTCTGGTTCAACACTAAACAAGCCATAACCCTAGAATGAAAAAATTCTAAAGAATTTATCATTTAATCATGAATTAAGACTAGACAATAATTGATAAGGATTCCCAGTCTTTACTCAAGGAATAATTTTTCCCAAATTATGAGTGGAAATTACACTACCGATTATAACACGATGAAGGATAGATTAGCTACTAAATAATGAATCATTAAAAAAAATGGGTCAAGATGTGCAGACTGCAGTTATCAGTTATAGTTATAGCCAAGAACACTTTCAAGGTAAATTAAGTCATTCCATATATATATATATTAATTTCGACGTCCATTAAAGTATATATCACCACTCACTAGTATTGATATCTGAAACTGATATATATCACTAATGACATCTAACACTCAAATAATTTATTATCACTGTCATAAATATAGACTGAGACTGTCATAAATGCTAATCACGATAACTGAAGTAGAGGGTAAATATACAACATGAACCTAAATTTGTTGACTATGTAAAAATGATATTTATTGAACTAATCTTAAATCTATTTAATAATGTTATCAAATATAATTTCGTTGTCTACAATTCACTATCAACATACATATCAAGGAGACAAGAGATGTCATTGTTTAAAGGGAGAAAAGGATAAGGTTGTCCAAAGCTAGTCATAGCCATTCAAGGTATGGAGTCACTATTAACATACATTAAAATCGTAATGAAATTGCACTCATCAAAAGTTAAAATCGGGTGAGTTCGCAGTAGGTGAATTTGCAGTAAACATAAAGGCTCGAGCTATCTTTAATGGATGGATACACAACACAACGGAAATCCTTGCGTTATAATGTGAAAAAGAAAAAAAAGGAAACGTTTCCATACCATATTATCCGTCATAAATAATTTAATCGAAATAGAAAAATGGTAAACAAAGAAGACGTTGTCCCAACCTCGTTATCAGTCAAGTAAGGGAATTCAAGGCAGTCACAAAATAATTGGCAGGTTACGAAAATTGAGGACGCTACCCACAGTCACGAAATTTTGCATAGGTAAGAATTGCCCAAACATGGTCTAGAGGAGTTAAACCCACATTCTAACACATATCTTATTTTTTTGAGTCGCCATCTTACTACTGTCATTCAATAAGTTTCTTCCTATGAAGAAGGAGACTATAACTAAATGAAAATGGTTGCAAGCCACCCAGGTAAAGAATTATGGATATAAATGTAGACAGTATGGGTTCACGCAGATTAAAGATATAAGTAATTATGTAAGATTCGAGAGTATAAAATTGCTAAACAACCACTGTGAAAACTACTAGCTCCGTCAGGTAAAATTTTTAGCAAGATCGGGTGGGACTGGGAAGCCCAACGTTTCCAGGCAATTGATTGGGTGTAGGATAATCTGTGTTTGGCCAAGAACACCTGGTAAAATTTTCCATCAATTATAAAGAAACACAGAGAAGACATGCGGTTGAAAGTGTGCAAATCGTGGTCAGAAATATTGGCAATGGCTAACCATCAAAAAGGGTAAATCACTGTGTAATAAGACAAAAATTTGCAAGTAAATCAACTGCCAATCCATCAAAACGACCAAGAAAAATTTGTTGTGTAAATAAAATTTTTGTCTCTTTCAATCAAGGTAGATTCAATGTGGTTTGTGTGATAAAATGCAAGCTAAAATCGTCTTCCGAATATAATAAATTGTAGAGGAAATAAATTCATGCTTGAATGTATTGAATGTAGAGGATATTTCCATAAAAATATAACAAATGCCGATGTGTTAAATATGTTGAACCCAAAGCAATGCAAATATCAACCATAGAGGAGAACCATTTAGAAATGAATCAATCAAGGCATAAAAATCAAACATAGGGAAACACAAGACCAATTTCTTAGCCATGAATCAATCAATAGGGGTAGATAGCAAGGCAGAAACATCTTTCACTCATCATCGACGCACAGAAAAACAGGGCCTTAGAATCTATAGGTTGCTATGCACCGAAGTGACGACCGTCGATTCATCTCCTAGTCAAGTGCTCAGGCGTGGATTGACGAACTAGGGATGAGGATGAAGTAAAAAGGCACAAATCTTCACAACAAATCAATAAAACCAGTCGGATAGTCACAACGATCAAGGATCGAAAGCCAAGGGAATCAAGTCAAGCCACGAGATTAACACCATGGGAATTTAAGTTCTCGGTTGAAATGTGAAGTCAAACATTTTCTTTACCCAATTAAAAATACAGAATTGAAAGCATAAGGTATAATAATAATCTACCATGCATAATTAAAGTAAGTATACCATAGCCCAATTCATCCTCTCTGAGTGATTGTCTCGTGCACTCCGTGCAACTCCCTCTTGTCGATCAATGAGACTTCATTGGTACCTCCCAGCCATCGCTACGGGTACTCTTCTTCCCCCTTATCCCCCCGAGCCGCAAAGGGGCCATGCACAATAAACTAGAGAATAACTGTCTCCCAACTTGCCTCACAAGGCCGAGCTACCACTCCTCACCGAGTTGGGTATCCCAACTCCCACAAGCTAAGTCATTCAAGTCTAAAATTCTGCAGTGTAACGTTATGCATAAAATAAAAGATCCATCATCCTCCTCCTCCCTCCTTTATATAGAGTTTCTATTCATTTTCTTTCCCAAATTCCCATTTAATTTATTGTTCAATAATTTAATTCATAAAAATCCTCCCTGTATAAGTGTCACCCATCCCCTTCATTGCACCATAAATTAATTTTATTAATTAATTAATTACTCCTATTTCCCTCACCCACCTAAAAGCATTCCTAGAATCGCTCCTAGGTGTCCCCATATTCCCTCACACAATTTAATGACTTACCCCCTTACTAAATTACTAGTTGAGTTCAATTTAGAAAGTTCTTAAAGGCAAGATTCCTTGCCAAGTTAGTCATTTTTCTTTTTCCTTATGTTTCCCTTTTCTCTCTATGTTTCCCCCTTTTTCCCTTAGTTTCCTAAATATTTTAAATTTCCCTCTTTCAGTTTTGATCTAAAACTCAATTTAATAAGTGTAGACTTTACCCATTTTCCCCCTTTTTCATTTTAGTAAAAATTAATTAGCATATGTGACAAACAAATAATTCCATTTTATAATTTGAAATCCCTCCATAATTTGATTTTAATAATTTAATCAAGTTTCCTACCCCCTTTTGTCACATGTTTAATGATGATGATTATTATTATTTATTCATTTTTATTTTTAATTTATATATATATATATATATATATATATATATATATTGTTTATCACAAGTATCAGTTAGACCTAGATTTACTTTCCTAGGTTGGGTGACATTTTATTAGGGAAATTGTTTTAATTCTTTCTTATCACATTATTCGTTCTAAAGCCATCTAGGTTTATTCTTTTATTAGTTAACAACACGACGTTCCCTTTAGGACACACTAGGTGCTCCAAGGGTGCCACTCGCCTCATTCTGGTTCCCTTGCGCGATGTTCCCTTCAAGACGCACTATGTACTCCAAGGGTGCCACTCGCCTCTTTTTGTTTTTCTTGCGCGATGTGCCCTTCAGGATGCACTACATGCTCCAAGGGTGCCACTTGCCTCTTGAATGACTTGGGAGACATGAAAAACCCCTGGAGTTAATACTCTTCGAGGTGATCTTGTGGGAGACTAAGGGCCTCTAAGGAATAAGTCCCCTAGCTTATTATGCACCCCTTAGAATCATTGTGAGCGACTGTCACAGTCGACCCTCATGGCATCGTCGGTATTCTTGAAATAGGTAATTGTTAACCTATAGTTTGAGCCACGACGGGAGTGCTAGTATGTTGTGGCAGGGCTGCTATCCACACCTCTCCCTCAATGTCTCTAGTTATCGTGCATGACCCCTCTACTCCAGATGTGAGTCTGGTCGAAAAGCTATCATCAGCCTGCATCATCAACAAATCATGTCAGAAATAATATCCATAATCATATCATCTAATTAGATGCAAAAATGTCATATATACAAAAATCAAACCCCCAATAGTCCACACCCTGATTCGATATGGAATCCAAGGGGTTTCATCGATGCCTTTGCATCCTTGAGGTCCAAAATTATGCACACTCAGGAAAACCGAGTCAATAACACCTGTCTATGTCAATATAGCAAAATAACATGTCATCAATCGACAACGCCTCATAATCATAATAAAATGCCCAATAATATAATAATCCGGATCACTTGCAAGAAAGTTTCCTCGAAGAATAAGTTCACTCAGTGCATGCAAGAGCGGGATGTTACATATACCCCCTCTTGGTCTAAATTTCGTCTCAAAGTTTCACAGTATATAAGTTCTGCAATAATGTGTATCACAGTATCATAAGTGTATCTATCAAATAAAAGTGGAAACTGTCGGCGCATATCATATGCGTCCTCCGAGGTCACCGAGTGCGGACTATAGTTGTCCAACTGAAACTTGACCTGATCTACTGTTCAACGCTGCAGCTATCGAATGCGATGATCCAGGATGAGGATTGGCTTAGCCATGAGAGCACCCTCATTCGACACTCGCAAGGTTCTCAAGTACAAGCATGTGTAGGATCATTAATCATAATGTCTCAAATAGAGACGTGAAAGACATCGTGCATACGCCTCAAGAATCAGGCAAGGCTAGTCAATAGGCCGCAGGCCTCTCTTTTCCATAATATCATAGGATCCCATGAACCTAGGAGACAATTTAGCCCCTTTTCCAAACTTGATCGAACTCCTATGAGGTTTCATACACAAAAATACTTGATCGCCACATCGTAACTATAGTCAACACAACATGCATCGACATAACTCTTATGTCGATCCTACACTTCCTTGATCCTTTGTCTTATAGTTTTCATTTAATCTTCCATTTCTTGTATCGCTTCTAATACCACCAGGACCCTATCCTCAAGCCAATTCCAACTCAAAGGTATCTGACATGATTGTGCATTAAGAAACTCGAAGGGAACCATATCAATGGTTCTTTGGTAACTATTTTTATAAGAGAATTCCACCAGTGGCAAGAATTCTTCCCAACTCTTTTGTTGGTCCATCACGTACATGCACAACAGGTCCTCCAAGGTATGGTTCGTTCGTTCGGTCTGCCCATCAGTCTTTAGGTGATACGCAGTACTAAATTTAATTTGGGTTCCCAAGGCCTCTTGGAAACTAGTCCAAAATCATCGAGTAAACACCGATCCTCGATCAGATACAATCCTCTTAGGAACGCCATGCAACCTCACAATCTCACTGATGAAAAATCTAGCTATGTCAGGTTCCTGATGCGTCATATGCATAGGAATAAATGAGCACTCTTCGTCAGAGTGTTGACTACCACAAAAATCAAGTCATGTCTCCTTGCTGTCAATGGCAATCCAACAATGAAATCCATCGAAATAACCTCCCATTTTGATTCTGGAATAGCGTGCGACTGTAGTAATCCTGTTGGATGTATATGTTTATCCTTTACCTACTGACAGTCTAGGCATCTGGCCACATAGTTAACTATGTCTACCTTTATTCCCTTCCAGAAGAGTAAGGGTTTAAGGTCCACCCTCATATTCGTGATTACTAGGTGAGCCCTGTACACTGCTCTATGAGCCTCATTTAGGATCAAACTCCTCAACACGTCGTTCGATGGTACATAAATTCAATATTTAAATCTCATTATTCCATCGTCGTCAAATGTAAATGCTTCAAATCTTGGTACCATCATTGAGTTTAGTCCAATGAAATACGATAAGGAGTTCTCGCTATTGGTTTAGTCCTTGATTTTAGGTTTATGGTAAATTCCAATTCCCTCTCTGGTGGCATCCCTGGTAACTTCTCCAGGAGGACATCCGCAAACTCTCTCACCAAAGGAAGGTGTTCTAGACCTTCCGCTACTACCTTCTCCTTTAATGCAAGGATCACATAAATATTACATCCCTTGCGCATGCTCTTCCGTAACAAAAAGGAAGAGATAAACCTCAGGGAAACTCCCTGGTTCCAACCTATAATCACTCATCTGTGTCCCTCATCATTGACCAAGCCCAACTATTTCATTTTACAGTTGAGTATTTCCTCATGCGATTCCAACCAGTCCATACTGATCATGATGTCATAATATCCTAAGATCATGACATACATGTTGGTCCTAGATACAAACTCTCCCAGGTTAAGGGTACAACCCGTAACCTTTCCTCCACCCTTATGTTTTGCTCCTGAAGCCATCTCTACAAGGTTAAACTCATCCTATTCGATTTCCTTTTTCCTTAATCCTTTTTAGCGTTTCACTAGAAATTAAACTCTTGGTAGCACCATGATCTATCAAAATCTAAGGATTTGGTCAACGACTGTACCTAACGTCTCAAGCGCAGTCGACTAATTCTTTGCATGGCAGTTATTCACCGTTACATGAACCTGATGGGCTTTTCCTAAAACTCCCATGGTAGTCGGTCGAGCTAATCCAGAAGCTCTGACCCCTTCCTTTGGGATGTAATGTTGGTAATGTGGCTCCCCACAATCCAATACACTTTCTTCGATCCAGTAATCCCGGTACCCGCAGTAGAAGCTAAATTTTAACAATAAGGCCAAACTCGAACTTCTTGACCTTAATTTTCTGGGTAATTTGGTGCATAGCATACCAAAGAATCTCCAAAATGGGCCTCGTACTTGGGCACCATGCGGCTACCTTGTCGCAAGGCATTGAACTCGTTGAGCTGACGCTCAACGAATTCCTCAGAAAAATAACTATCCTGGAACCATTCCTCGAATAGTTCCTTGAATGTTTCCCATGACACGTCATCGACGACCATGTTCAAAAGTGGCAGGAGTGTCTTCCACCATAGAAGGGTTCTCCCCTTCAGTTGAAAGACCACCATGCAGACCTTCATGTTGGAGGTCATAATCACGAAGCGTGAAGAACTATTCCTTGCTCTCTAGCCATTCCTCGACGACCAAACTATCTGTTACACTCGTAGACTTGAGAACTCATCCCTCTCGAGTTCTAGGTGAATGCTAATGGTACTGGTAGGGGCATGCTACGGTCCCTCAGGGGTACAGGCGTCCTAGCCTCATCTCAGTACATATGGTGAATCAAGGCCTCTGACAATCTCTCAACCTTCATCAGACCATCACCATCCCTTACAACAATGGCATCCAGCCCAAGGGCGAGTTCCTCCCCCTTGGGGGTCAGACTCCGAGGGTGTGGGAACTTCTGGAGGCGTTGAACCTATTTCCACAACACCATGCTATGAATCTTTACAGTGTCATCTAAATGTATTTAATCGCAAGGGAAAGTTAAAGTTTTAACTAGCATTAGGTAAAGACTCAAGGATTTACCATAGTGGAAAGCATGGAAATCCACAGTTGTCGGGTTGAACCCACTCTGATACCATATGTAACGACCTCTATTGTTACGACTACTAGTGAAGCAAAAAATGAAGATATTTTTTTTTTGTTTTTAGGCAGGAAGGTAATGATGACACACAGTTAAACCACACAACCTGACAACGAACCCACGTGCTCAGATCAGGAAACAAACAACAACGAATCCACGCACTAAACAATGATCAACTGGGTGAAACATGGGTAAATCAATTATAGAAACGACTCCCCACCCAACACAAGCATGACAACTCCTACAAGCTAACGATGACATCACAATCTCGACAAAATGGTCTTGACGAACAGTCACTAGAACCTCTATGGCACCCAAAACCAAATGGAAGAAGGAATTACAACCCAAGCACCAACAACGAACTTACAATGATCAACAACACCCTCAATGGGAAGCACACACTCAGCCAAGTTATCCTTCACCTCTATCCAATAGGGCGTGCCATGATCCCCTCATGAAGAATCATGTCGTCCCCAGGTGATAGGTGCGACGATAACCCTAGCGCATCACAACCTATCTAGACCAAGAACTCGATATAAATCCAATGCGCTAGCAGCCGAAATAACTGGCAAGAAGACGACACCTACGCTCCCAAGAAATGGGTCAACAAGACGCAGATGACATCGCTCCGACTTAAATTTTTGCAACTAACCAAAGGGTTTCTCATTTTCTCACGAGGATTTTCTCAGGTGGGTGCCTTTTATGGCGCAACGTCCTAGGTGGATTCCATTAACCATCATAAGAACTGTTCAAGCACAAGAAACCGCCATTCTAAAATTTAAACACAACAATCTTTAAGGAACAATATACCCTTCTATTTAAAAGGGGGTTTTATCAATTCACTTAATCAACACTTTTACCCTTTTTGGTTCAACACTAAACAAGGAAGACATAACCCTAGAATGAAAAAATTCTAAATAATTTATCATTTAATCCTAAATTAAGACTAGACAATAATCGATAAGGATTCCCAATCTTTACTCAAGGAATGATTTTTCCTAAATTATGAGTCGAAATTACACTACTGATTATAACACGATGAAGGATAGATTAACTACTAAATAATGAATCATTAAAAAAAAAGGGTCAGCATACACAGGCTGCAATTATCAGTTATAGTTATAGCCAAGAACACATTTAAGGTAAACTAAGTGTCCATTCCATTTATATATATATATTAATTTCGACGTACATTAAATTATATATCACCGCTCACTAGAATTGATATCTGAAACTGATATATATCACTAATGAAATCTAATACTAAAATAATTGCTTATAATTGTCATAAATATAGACTGAGACTGTCATAAATGCTAATCACGGTAACTGAAGTAGAGGGTAAATATAGAACATGAACCTAAATTTGATGACTATGTAAAAATGCTATTTATTGAACTAATCTTAAAGCTATTTAATAATGCTATCATATATGATTTGGTTGTCTACAATGCACTGTCAGCATACATATCAAGGATCCAAGAGATATCGTTGTTTAAAGGGAGCAAAGGATAAGGTTGTCCAAAGTTAGTCACAACCATTCAAGGTATCGAGTCATTGTCAACATACATTAAAATCGTAATGAAATTGCACTCAGAAAAAAGTAAAATCGGGTGAGTTCGTTGTAGGTGAATTTGCAGTCAACAATAAAGGCTTGAGCTGTCATTAATGGACATATTCGTAGCACAATAGAAATCCCTGTGTTATAATGTGAAAAAGAAAAAAGAAAAAGAAAAGTTGTCATACCATATTATCCGTCATAAATAATTTAATCGCAATAAAAAAATGGTAAACAAATAAGACGTTGTCCCACCCTCGTTATCAGTCAAGTAAGGGAATTCAAGGCAGTCACAAAATAATTGGCAGTTACGAAAATCAAGGACGCTACCCACAGTCACAGAATTCTGCGTAGGTAAGAATTGCCCAAGCGTGGTCTGGAGGATTTAAAGCCACAGTCTAACACATATCTTATTTTGTTGAGTCACCATCTTACTACTTTCATTCAATAAGTTTCTACCTATGAAGAAGGAGATTGTAACTAAATGAAAATGGTTTCAAGCCACCCAGGTAAAGGATTATGGATATAAATGCAGACAGTATGGGTTCATGCAAAGTAAATATATAAGTAATGTTGTAATATTCGGGAGTAAAAAATCGCTAAACAACCACTATGAAAACAAATAGTTTCCTCAAGTAAAAATGTTGGCAAGATCGGGTGGGACTGGGAAGCCCAATATGGCCAGGCAATTGATTGGGTGTAGGATAAGCTGCGTTTGGCCAAGAATGTCTGGTAAAAATCACCATCAATTATAAATAAATTCAGAGAAGACGTGTGGTTGAAAGTGCGATTGAAATTTGTGGTTGAAAGTGTGCAAATCGTGGTCAGAAATATTGGCAATGGCTAAACATGAAAAAGGGTAAATCATTGTGTAATAAAATTGAAATTCGCAAGTAAATCAACTACCAATCCATCAAAATGAACAAGAAAAATTTGTTGTGTAAATAAAATATATGTCTCTTAAAACTCTCTTTCAATCAAGGTAGATTCGTTGTGGTTTGTGTGGTAAAACACAAGCTAAAATCGTCTTCTGAATATAATGAATTGCAGAGGAAAAAAATTCATGGTTGAATGTATTGAATTCATAGGATATTTCCACAAAAATATAACAAATGCCAAGGTGTTAAAGATGCCAAACCCAAAGCAACGTAGAGATCAACCGCAAAGGATAACCGTTCAGAAATGAATCAATCAAGGCAGAAAATCCAAACAAAGGGAAACGCAAGACCAATTGATCATCCATGAATCAATCAATAGGAGTAGACAGCAGGGCAAAATTATCCTTCTCTCATCATCCACGCATAGAAAAGCAGGGCATTAGAATCTATAGGTTGCTATGCACTGCAGTGACGACTGTCGATTCGACTCCTGGCCGACTTCTCAGGCGTGGACTGACGAACTAGGGATGAGGATGAAGTAAAAAGGCATAACTCTTCACAACAAATCAATAAAACCAGTCGGATAGTCACAACATTCAGGGATCGAAATCCAAGGGAATCAATTCAATCCGTGAGCTTAAGGCCATGGTAATTTAAGTCCTTGGTTGAAATGCTAAGTCAAAAATTTTCTTTACCCAATTAAAATTACAGAATTGAAAGAATAAGGTATAATAAGAATCTTCCATGCATAATTAAAGTAACCATACTGTACCCCAAGTCATCCGTGTTATCATTGAAATTTTGTCCGCAAATGGTTACAAGAATTCAACATCGTCAAATAGTTATGAGGTCACCCATGGACTAGAATTAACACAAAAGCATTCCCAAAGGGTAAAAAACTATACAACTAGTGAAAAAATTAAAGGGCGCTATGAAGACACAGGGGCGTGCGCACATGAACAAAACAGGAATGCAGAAATCATGCATGATGCACGACTGTTGTCGCAAAAAGCCATGCACCTGAGAAACAACGCATTTATGAGAGTGGTCGGCCTCCCACCCACTTCTGGTTCAGTTTCCAAGTTGATTTGACACTCAAATCTGGACTAGATTCGACTGGGTGGCTGGTCAAAGACCTAGCAATGCCCTAATTAGCCTCTTTACACACTACAAACTAGTTGGACAATACCTCAAAGGAATGTTATAAAATTCCATGGATACACTTCATTTTTCAAGGAATTCATAGCAAAGTTATGCTGCCATTATTCTCTTGAGGGATCCCCTATCCTTACCAAGAGTATACTTGCATCATTGCATTGGGCAATCCATCTCACCCCTTGAGTGGATTAGCAAAGAATTATTTCACCATTTTCATTTTCATTTTCAAAGTTGTAAGAAGAGCTTATTTGTGGGGGTCCAAGAGCCCTCCCTTGGAGGAAGAAGGGACTCATAGTCCTCTTTCTTCTCGGTTTTTTCTTTCACTAATATCAGCCTTATCATTGGTGACATGGGTCTAATTGTTTCTTTTGTCCTTATATCCCTATGTTCATTAATTTAGTTGTTGTTTTATTTCTTAGTTTATTTCTTAGTTGTTGTTTTATATTTCTTTCTCTAACCCTTTTCCTTGCAGCTGTCCTACTTAGCAAACCCAACTAAGCTTGCAAGAACCTTTATTTTGCTCACTAAGGTGACGAAAGAGGCGCAACAGATTGGCGACTCCACTGGGGAAAGGTATCAATTTCCTACCCCATTTGGGTTTTTCTAGCTCTTCTTTTGGTTTATTTAACTTGCAGGTGCATTAACTGGCCTAAGCCGACCTACCAATCATCCAATTCCAAGGTGAATTGAGAGAATTCCATCTGAAATTTTCATTCATGGTTGTGTGTCAACTGTGCACGGGTTTAGTGGCCCACAGATGCGCATCGTGCGCACATGCGCCCAAGTCACAGTTTTGTTCTACGCACGTGCGCCCATTAGCTCGTTTCGATCTGCGCACATGTACTCTGTACGCCTCTGTCTCCATTGAGACCCGTGCACCTATGCAAAACATTTCACATTGTAAGGTTATTGATATTAGGGGAAGGCCATTAGCCTTCTTAAAAGTGATTTTATGCATGTTTTAAGCTACACCACACTTAGTCCCCTCTTTATATAAAGGGGTTAGTCAAAACACATAGGCACTTAGGGGGTTAAAATTATTATTTCCTCTTTTTCTTTCATTTTCACCACATGGATGGCTTGTTTTGGCTAAAAATATAAGTTGGAAATCATTTGTAATCACTTTTAACTTGCATTGGGACTAGAAGTTGGATAACAATCGCTTAGCATGCTCTTCTCTCGTGCCTCCAAGCGACCTTGAGAATCAGAAAAGGATTGTGAAACAATTTCATCTCCCTTAAGAAGATTAAAACCTTTAGGAGAGGTCAACAACCCTTCTTGGGACTCCTCTTAGTTTATTTTTTCAAACACATCTTAATATTGTAATGGGCCCACACATGCCCACATGTCACAAAGATAAGATAGTGTTGAAATTTACTTTCTTAGCTTAAAACACTAGGGAAGTTTAAAGGTTTTGTAACGGGCCCATACATGCCCACATGATCACAATCTAGGATAGTTTCAAAGTTTTTCTTAGATTACATCACAATAGGGAGTTAAAGGAAAATTAACGGACCCACATGTCCACATGCTAGCTTCCTAGGGACTTTTGAATTACGCAAGGTTGTACGAAAGGCACTTAGTTAATTAGGTAATCAACACTTGTAAGGACCAAGCGAAGTCCACATGCAGCAAGGTGACACCTAATTCATTAAAAATTGCCACTTTCACTCATTCACACACAAAATTCACTTATCACTCACATAGCTTCTTCTTGAAACGTGGAGGTCAAAGTAAAGTTTCCTCCAAAGGGATTCTGAAACACCCCACCCTTTTCTTGACGAAACTATCCACTCCCATTTAAATTCAACGAGGTTGGTTCACACCCCCAACCTCTCAAAACAACTACATCTAATTTTTTTCTAAAAACTCACTAAGTTTTCCTCCACCGGAGGTGCCAAAAGAATTTTTTTAGTCCAGGTAGGATTTTGGGGATAGGCATCCAAATAACTCCTCGTTATCTGGTTCTCACATTGTCAAAACCATAGAAGTTGTCAAATAGGGAATTGAAAATCCTCCAAGTCAAGTGTTCCTAACACCATAAGGTAGGGAGATACCCATGAAGGGTTGAAGGCCGAGGTTCGGTTTTTTTTTGCATCCTCCCTTGAGGCACCCACCTCTTGGACAGGATCCAACCCGTGACCCATTTCTGAGGTCAAAAATCTAAATGCCGCACTTTGACCAAGGTACCTAGTGACCAAATTTTAGGACATCTACCCAGGTGGCAATTGTGGGCTGCAATTGCACCTTGATCGGATTTTGTGTGGCTATTGGGAAATATCGGTAGCTCTTTCGGGATATGCCCCCTTTACCCCTCATTATAACCGATTATTTCATCCTTCACTAGTTTCTCTTCCGGTGACTTCAGACCCCACTGTTGAGTACTATTGGAAGGTCCAGTGTTATTTGAGAGGAAGGACATTACATCTTTTAGGACACAAGCATTTGTTTTCTTTGATTCCCCACACAGACAAAGCCAACTTATCCACATATATGCTTCTTTTTCAAACCACTTTATGTATGATGCACTTCTGATTACATTTTGATTTAGATATATATATTGTGTAAAGTTCAAAATTTGCAACAAAGGTTCTAGTTTACTTTCTCTCATCACATTTTCACACACATCCACTCAGCTAGTTGGACATCATAGGGGACCCACAGAATCCCCGTCATTCCCGACGCTTGCTAAAACTCCCTCCTATATTAGGGGGAGTATCTGGTCTTGCCCACTCATTGGCACCACCGTCTCACACTCCAGTGAGTGCCACTGTCTTAGGATCAACCTTGCTTGGTTCCACATTACTTGGGTCCACTTCCCAAGGTCCTCCATCCACTCACTCTCCTTTACATGGAAGTGGGGGGGAAACTTCCTCTCAAGGGGGAGGTACCAACCCACCTAGCCCCCCTCCAGGGTCAGGTTCATAGAACACTCCTACCATGGTGGGAGCTAATCCTCAACCAACACTCATGATGCCATATTTGTCCTCTCTTAACATACCATATCTAAGCAAACTCACCAATTATCTTATATTGCATGACCCCACATTGTAATGACCCTTTACTTATTAATATGAATAATTTCATAAATAATCCTAAAAATTAGCTAAATTATAATTAATTATTATATAACCTTAATTAATTATATGTTATTAATTAATTATTTTTTTACTATGATTAGCTTAAGTAT
>ML777907.1:2048042-2067949 GCA_009831015.1 Picea engelmannii | reverse complement strand
TTTATAAAATTTTGGCGATTTTTAAGGTAAAATAATTTTATCCTATAGAATTTGGGCGAATCATTTTTAAAATAGCGAATCTCATTTTTGGAAAAACCATGGAAAATTAGCCCACGAGCGAAATTTAGCCCCTAAAATCATCCATGTACATATGTCATGCTATCTCAAAAAACATATATATATAACTCACAAACATAGTTCGGTGATCAAAAACCTCCGCTGGAGGTAACACCATGTCTAGATCCTCCCGGAAGTCAACAACAGCATATGGGAACTGCAAAATCACCTGTAGCATCTATTGCCTCAGCCGTAAATAAGTGGCCTCTCTTGCCACCACCGTGGCAAAGAAAAACGGTCGACCACCTCTTTAGTCGTAGCTCTCGCGCCCCAGGCACACCCAATAAAATCCTAGGGTGAAACATAGGCACCCTCTCCAAAAGCCAGGCCACTAGGATGGACCCAAAGGCAAACTCTCCTGTATCAATAGACCGACAATGGTCCAGCTGCCCTACCATCCTGGCATGCAGCATAAGCCACCAGGCGAAGTGCTCACCGACCAATACCCTCTCCATCACACACAGCTGACCACCACTGATCCATTGTGTCATAAGGGACCCATACACTCTCACAATCATCGCTGCTATGCAGCGATGTGCTAGAGCATCCATCACCCCAATGCTCACAACAATGCTCGACATAAAGTTCACCCCCGAATAGAACCTCCGACCCACTATCACTAGCACCACATCCCTAGGTAGCACCGACTCCGCCGGTAGGGGCGTTCCCCGAAACAGGAGCCTAGTCAAAAAATATATATCCTCCACCGTAGTGAAGGCAATCTACTCTCCCCACACTATGAAACAATGCAGGTCTGGACTCCACATCTAGATAAGGAACTGCAGGAGATACTCTTGCACTCGTATCAATGAGCACTAAACGAACTTCAGCAGCCCATAGGCTACCAAAGTAGCACGTACCCCTGGATCCTCAATCGCCACAGCATCTCTCAGCTGGGACCAATCCCGCTCTCGCCAACCAACGAGCATCATGCAAAATGATTGCCTTCAACCACATAAAACAATCCTAAGTCAGCCAAATCGACCATAAACAACATTAAAAAGATAAGTTTTACACCCGTCAACCTTGCTTCCAAGGCACAACTATTTAACCCACAGGTGCGCACACATGCGCACCTGTTCACTCCACAGGCGCGCACGTATGCACACCTGTCCACTTCATAGGCGTGCCTGTCCATCCTTTAGGCATTCACATGTGCGCACCTGCTCATCATATACGGGCATCTTCATGCACCCGTGTCATGAACACAGACACGCATTAAAGCGCGCCTGTCCAATACACAGCCGCACACACATGCATGGTTTTCCAATCAACAGGCACGCACATAATGCATGCCTTAGTCCCCCTTATAAGCTCCCCCATGCGTGCTTATCCGGTGGGCAAGCACACACTTGTGCGCGCATACTTTTGGATCGCCCATGCACGTGGGGGTCCACATGCATAAAACCCCCTGTACGGCCCTCCGTACAGACCCTGCCCAAAAATGGAAACCCTACTTCTATGCAGGATGATCAGACTACTAACCTAAAGCTCGCTGGTCCTCGATCGACTGCCTTGTTCTCCCAAAATCTCCAAATCTCCTCTGAATACTTCTCATCCAGTCACTATAGCAACAAGTACAAATGATGTGGCAATGTGGGCCCTACAACTATATATAGGCCTTTTCGCCAAACTTCCACTCACCATTCTAGGAGCTCCGAGTGTCCATTCCCCGATCCGTCTTCAGCCACGGGATCACCATCCCATCATCTACATCACGACAGTGCCCATACCACTTTTCATCCTAAGCCCCTGGGGCGCCATTTTTTCGTACCTCGACCAAGTACGCATGCTCATATTTAAAAATTATCAAATAAATGCTCGTATGTTCGATTCTCTTTAGATATTGTTCACGTCGGGTATTTGGGTTTCATGTGTGTAGGTACTTGGTCATCATACATCAATGCAACCCCTTCAGGTATACACTCAACACTGGCATGTAGTCTTTCCCTCTGAATCTCACTTGCATCTCCAGTCACACCCTCTGACATGTGCCTCTAGTATCCCCCTCTCCGGCTCTGCAGTACCAACACCTCCATTTGCATCTTTGGTACTGTCACCTAGTAGCACTCCTACCCACATGAGTTGTCCCATTCATAGCACCCTTTTGCACCTTTGACACTCATGTTGTTTTTCAAAACCCTTTAGGGATGGGAGTCCCAATAGTCTTACATCATGTCGCGAATCAGCCACATACTCCTTCTCCTCATTAAGATAGCTTTCCCATTAGACTCCCAGATTATCTCGTCAAGGTTCTATTTTTGACTGCATCTCCGCAGTATCATGAACCCTCCATTTCATCCACAATCAGTTTGCCCATCTACAAATTTCCCTTCATTTCACCTACCTCATATATAAACCCACCCATGGGGCCTCCACCAGTTCTCCAAGCAAATTGTGCCCTACCCGGGCCAACCATGTTACATTGGGTCACCCATTTCTATATTTGTACACTTATCCCAAAGTATTCTTTATTTATTGTACAAACGCCCTTGCTTCCATCATTTACATTACCTTTTTTATCATCACCTTTGGTAGCTTTCTTCCCTTTTTGGCCAAAGAAACCCATGTCGCCCTTGGTTGGGGCACTACTTATCATCTACACTTGATGACATCATCCATATCCTCTGAGTATCCCACAGGCCACTTACCTCTACCCTTTGAGTTTGTTCACTTTGTCCCGCATCTGGCACAGCTTATCCCACGTCTTGTCGTCCCCTTGACACTCTACTTAGTTGAACGGTTGCGGCCACTTATACTTCGCATATACCCCCAACCAATGGCAGTCTTGAGTCTCCATACATCTTGACTTTGGCCATGTACCTCCTCCAATTCCTAACCTCACCTCATAGATTTCACGAAGCCCTTTTCTTCTAGTAGTCGTGTCCCCCTTTTTGTCGACATCAGCACAATTTTCCAGAAGGGCGACAGTATCTTGATTCTCATTACCTATCCAATGAGAGATCTTGGAATGGTACAAGGAGATCCACAATTTCTCCCTAATATCGTTGACCCCCATAACATTCGACGTCAACACTTTCTCATGTTATGGTGGGTCTTACTTTATGACTATTGCAGTTATTTCTTATATTCTCCAAAGACCTCTGAACTTGGCTAGGCTATCAATGCCTACAGAATCCGTGATACTTCTTACAGATATAACTAACTACCGTTCAGAGTATGTTCCTCCATAGAATTTTCTTCTGCCTTTATCACGACCACCCACGAGGGTACTGCAGTTGTCTACATCAACACTTCATTCCTTTTTTGAGTTACATGACACGAGCATGGGGCATGCCCACCTCATTTGTACACAGTTTATTTATACACACCTTATGGAAGGTCGGGTTCTATAGGTTCCTTTCTCCCTCCAATGGGTAGCTCTGGACAATCCCACTATCGCTCTCTCTTACAAAAACACTCTCAATAGAAGAAACATTGATGGATTTCGGCTATATGTATGGTCCTAATATCATCCATCAGGGGGCATCTGTTATCACTGAAATTTCATCTGCAAATGGTTACAAGAATTCAACATCGCCAAACAGTTATAAGGTCACCCATGGACCAGAATTAACACAAAAGCATTCCCAAAGGGTCAAAAACTATACAGTTAGTGCAAAAATTAAAGGGCACTATGAAGACACAGGGTGCACGCACACATGCGCAAAACAGGAACGCAAAAATCACGCACATGCGCACGATGCGCGACTGTTGTCGAAAAAAGTCACGCACCTGAGAAGCAACACATTTATGAGAGTGGTCGGCCTCCCACCCACTTTTGGTTCAGCTTCCAAGTTGATTTGACATTCAAATCTGGACTGGATTGGACTGGGTGGCTGGTCAAAGACCTAGAAATGCCCTAATTAGCCTCTTTACACACTACAAACTAGTTGGACAATACCTCAAAGGAATACTATAAAAAGGCCATGGATACACTTCATTTTTCAAGGAATTCATAGCAAAGTTATGCTGCCATTATTCTCTTGAGGGATCCCCTATCCTTACCAAGAGTATACTTGCATCATTGCATTGGGCAATCCATCTCACCCCTTAAGTGGATTAGCAAAGAATTCTTTCACCATTTGCATTTTCATTTTCAAAGTTGTAAGAAGAGATTATTTTTGGGGGTCTAAGAGCCCTCCCTTGGAGGAAGAAGGGACTCATAGTCCTCTTTCTTCTCGGTGTTTTCTTTCACTAATATCAGCCTTATCATTGGTGGCATGGGTCTAATTGTTTCTTTTGTCCTTATGTCCCTATGTTCATTAATTTAGTTGTTGTCTTATTTCTTAGTTTAATTCTTAGTTGTTGTTTTATATTTCTTTCTCTAACCCTTTTCCTTGCAGCTGTCCTGCTTAGCAAACCCAAATAAGCTTGCAAGCACCTCTATTTTACTCACTAAGGTGACGAAAGAGGCACAACAGTTCGCTCTGAGTCAATATCCCCACGCACTCCGTGCAGCTCCCTCTTTCCAATCGATGAGACTTCACCAGTACCTCCTAGCCATAGCTAGGGGTAATCTTCTTCCCCCTTAGCCCCCCGAGCCGCAAAGGGGTCATGCACACAAAACCAAAGAACAACTAGCTCGTAGCTCGCTTTGCAAGGATGAGCTACCACTCCTCATCGAGCTGGGTATCCCAACTCCCACAAGCTAAGTTAGTCAAGTCTAAAATTCTCCAGCGTAACATTACGCATAACAGAAAAGATCCATCCTCCTCCTCCTCCCTCCTTTATATAGAGTTTCTAGTGATTTACTTTCCCAAATTTCCATTTAATTTATTGTTCAATAATTTAATTCATAAAAATCTTCCCCGTACAATTGTCACCCATCCCCTTCATTCCACCATAAATTAATTTCATTCATTAATTAATTACTCCT
This sequence comes from Picea engelmannii, assembly GCA_009831015.1. Classification (NCBI taxonomy): domain Eukaryota; kingdom Viridiplantae; phylum Streptophyta; class Pinopsida; order Pinales; family Pinaceae; genus Picea; species Picea engelmannii. The sequence goes on along the minus strand of ML777907.1, from coordinate 2,062,953 downwards.
ATTTCCCTCACCCACCTAAAAGCATTCATAGAATCGCTCCTATGTGTTCCCATATTCCCTCACAGAATTTAATGACTTACCCCCTTACTAAATTACTAGTTGAGTTCAATTTAGAAAGTTCTTAAAGGCAATATTCCTGGGCAAGTTAGTCATTCTGCTTTTTCCTTATGTTTCCCTTTTCTCTTTATATTTCCCCCTTTTTCTCTTAGTTTTTTAAATCTTTTAAATTTCCGTCTTTCCCTTTTTATCTAAAACTCAATTTAGTAAGTGTAAAATTTACCCATTTTCCCCCTTTTTGATTTTAGTAAAATTTTTAATTATCATATGTGACAAACAAACAATTCCCTTTTAAAATTTGAAATCCGTCCATAATTTGATTTTAATAATTTAATCGAGTTTCTTACCCCCTTTTTTCACATGTTTAATGATTAATATTATTATTATTTATTCATTTTTATTATATATATATATATATATATATATATATATATTTATCACAAGTATCATGTGACATCCCCCAAAAAAAAAAATGTTTTTGGAAATTTATAATTTGCTGAAAATTTATTCCATTTTTAGTAAATTCAAATTTGGAAATTTTTTTCCCTTTATGGCAATTCCAAATTTCGAATTTGGTAATTGTAATTAATTATTATGACTGTTGGGCAGAGACCTGATTTGGCCCAACTAACTATTTGACTATGACACTTGTATGAAAATAGAATATTTTATATTGATTGCAGGAGGATAAATGGAACAACCATGTTAAATTTAGCTGACCATGACTCCATGAGTGGGGAACATGTTGGAACTACCTCTAGGATGATTTTTACAAGTGGAAAATTAGTGATTTGGCCATTGGCAGCCCCTGAAAATTAGGGATTTAGAAAGCTACGAAAATCCCCAAGGGAGGGAAAAAGACCTGGGCAAAATTGATAAATAACATATGTGAGGAGGAAGGACGCTACCAAGTATGCGGAGAAAAGAGACCATGGATTTTTACTTGTTGTTATGAGCACTGCTGAGTAAGTGTGAGGCAAGAGGATAACTGTTGGAGTCATGGATATTATTGAGGAGGAGTCTTCCAAGTTCTCCCTCATGGATTCATGTTTAGGCTAGGGGGTGAATCGGGCAAGTAATTTGGCTGCCTATTCTACGGTTGGGAGGAACATGGTTGTTCCCTTTGTATTCCCACAAAAAGGGTTCAGATATGTTGATATATTCCTTCTCTGTGTTAAATAATCACTTGTACTGTTGATATGTATATGTTAATTATGTATTGAAGTACTTCCATGGGAGAAATCTGTCGTGTCATAATCCATTTCTGTAATAGGAAAAACTTGTTGGTTTGTAATCTTTTCACCGCTTTATGACAGCAGATCGGTGGTCATCTTGACCCTTCAGGACGTGAGGGTCCACTGTCAAGTGGTGGCCGCCTTAGCTTTTGCAGGCCACCAAATACCATCACCGCCCTGATTTAAATTTTCCTAAGGTCGAAGGGGCAAGTTTTGTTCCTATGAATACTTGATTCATTTTGTAATCTGGACACAAAGGGTGGGATAGCTTGAAAACATTTCCTGAATTGAATTGGTTTTTCCCTGTTTGGAGGTTTTCTCTGCGATTATAATTTTTTGTTCTTGAGTTTGTAAACTCATTTTATTTCTTGATAAATTCATTTTTTTGAAAAAACATAGTAATTATTCGTTTTTACCAATTATGAACCCGGTCATTTATTTATTCCGAGTTTATTTGTTGGAGCGTGTGATGTTAAAAAGAGATTAAATAAAAAATTGATATTTCGGCATTCAGGACTTGCTTGTTACATATATGTGGAGTTCTTTTTCTTTACGAAACACCGAAACCCGAAATTGTTGGTCCCACGCCCTAATCTCATTTTGCAATTCAACATTTCTTATTTCATTTTGTTGTGCATCAGGTGTTCATAAACCCCAGAATCTCGAACCCCAGAATCCCGAACCCCAAAACCCCGAAGTGTTGGTCCCACATTCCATTCACATTTTTGCAATTCAGGAGTTGTTGTGTGTTGGTGTTTTCCATTTGTAATCGTGAAATCCCCAACCCCGAAACCTCGAAGTGTTGGGCCCACGGTCTTTCTGCATTTCGCGATTCGGAAAACAACGTGGTCTTTTGTTTTTTTGTGTTCGGCATTTGTAATCACCGAAACCTGATTGACCTCTATTTTTTTCACAAAACTGTAGGAACATAGTAGGAATTATTTGTTATAGGAGCAACTCTAATACTGTAATGAATGGACTGGTAGAAACGATGGAGGATCTTCATCCAGGATAGAGGTAGAATAGAAATAACATATCATATTACAAGTCACTGTGTACAGGGCATGACAAGTACATAAATTATTGTATATGAAAGTATTAAACTAATTAAGCAGATTTTTTAGCGCGATTTTTTCCTAAGAGTTCTGCTTGCCATGAGGTCATACACCTTTAAGTATTCGAAAATTTTTAGTTAGACTATTGTTTAATGGCATAAACCTTAGAGATCATGATGGGATCCTTCGAGTTAACTATGCTTTGATGTGTCAGCTATTGGTGTGTAAGAATGAGACCCAATTTAGGTAGATATACTTGCATGCTTATATTTTCTGTAAGTAAAGATGCAGGACCATAGCACATAATTGAGTTTTCCAATTATTAAACTAGAATCAAGATGAAACTATACCTATGACAGTGAATCATTCTATATATATTTAGAGAAAGCTATAGGTATGTACATACTTATAGGTGGAAATAAGTACAGATGTTAATGGAGAGTTAAAGTGAATTCCCTACAGTAAGAATGATAATACACGCCTTTATACGCAGTCAAAATACCTATTGTTCTAGCAGTCATGAAAATCCAACCTTGCAATTAAAAGCATAACTAAATATGCATAACTGATTGCTTTGACAATCCCAGACTCCTTGTCCTTCCAACTCCCGGTCGCTGAAACGCTGAAAAGGGCTTAATGGTTCTAGATCACCCCTCAGCCCCCATCCACATGACCACCACTCCGTGACCACGTGCTTAACGTCAAAGTGTTGCTAGATTTTCATGATTCGGGGAATCGTGATGCAAGCGTTCCTCCTATTCTTTGTCCTTTGAATCCTCGATTGCCGAATTGATGAAATATCTTGGACTGAGACTTCACAAGTCAAGCATCCCGTCCCTTTTTCCTTCGAATCCCTAGTTGTTGAAATGTCGAAATATTGTGGACCGAGACTTCACAAGTCAAGCATCTCATCCATTTGTCCTTCGAATCCTTGGTTTCCAAAATGCTGAAAGGTCTTGGTGTTCGATCAACGACTCACAATAATCCCTGGGATCTATGGTCGACGTCCGACCTCACTATTTCATGATTTCGTGATTCGGGGTTTTGGGAGACAAGGACCTCTATCTTTCCAACTTTCGATACCCGAAATCATGAAATGGACCAACAGTCCAGATCTGCCTATGTTCGATGGTCACTTTTCCTCCTAATATTTGGATGTCAAGAAGTCCACGCCACTAACCTCCTCGCAACTCCACCTTATCCAACGAATTGCGGGGTTTCGGAGTTTCTCCTCGAGGACTCTCCACCATCCGTTTAGATCTTCGAGATATCCCCTCCTCGATCTATGTAGTGTTAAAGCCTGCGCTCCTACCTCAAATCAGACGATCCGCGGGATTTTCCACCGCGATTCAATGCTCGACGACATTCTTCCTCCTGAGCTTTTACTCGCTTTAGGATTAGATGATTTTCAAAGTCTTCGAAGACTCGGTCTTTGCTCCTTTTAGGGAATGAGTTCCTGAATCTCGATAACACTTTCTGAAGTGTTATTACTCCTTAGCTTTATCTCTCTGAATCCCAAAGGCTCCTTTGACCTAAGTTTAGATATTGCCTATATACATATAAGTATGTTGGAGTAGTTTGAGAGTTAAGGGAAGTGATAGAATTATGGACAGAATTTATCCACATAATTTTTTCTGTTCGAAGTAAACTAGACTAGTGTAATAATGTCATTATGGACATAAATGAATCTTACGTTCTCTTAAATTCTATGTTTAAACGAAATTGAATTATGTCATAGAAATTTTTTTTTATGGTGAATTTGAGGTACATTACATATGGTATCAGAGAAAAAGCTACAACACTAGGCCTGAATAGGGCCACATTAACTACTTAGTATTCATTCTGGCGTATGTAAAACTAATAAATATTATGGTTTCAAACAGAAAGACTTTTCTATTTTTTCTTTTGTAAATTATGGTAGCGCAGGAGGGTGCAGAAATCAGGATGGAAGGAAATCTGCAGCAAGGACCTCCGGGATATCCAAGAGAGAATAGTGATGGAAGCTCACCCATGGTTGTGTTGGAAACAATGAGGAATCTTATTGTTGAAGTATAGGTTTTCAAGGCCGACAATGAAAAATTGAAGAAAGCACAACAAGAACAACAAGAGATAAATGAAGTCCTGATGCGTAGTATAGTAACCAAGAAAATCCCAAAAGACGATAACCAGGATGAAGAAGTTAGCAAAAGGGCCTCCAAGAATTCTGGAACGGAAACAGAAAAAGGAGATAGTTCGTCTAAAGGGACACCTTCAGCTAAGGACAAAACTATACTAGACAGAAAAAGAAAACAAGTAGACCACCTTGAAGGAGAATTTAAAAAGATTAAATCAGCTACCTTTGATGGAGAATCCAGGACAGGAGAAGAAGCTAAGGCATGGTTGTTGGACATCAAAACATACTTCCAGATCTACAACTATTCCACCAAAATGAAGGTCAGAATGGCCATATACAATCTAAAGGGGAAGGCCAACATTTGGTGGCAGGACCTGAAATTAACCAAGGGCCTAAAGGAGGAATAGTTGGAATGGTCCGACTTTAAGAAGTATTTCAAGAAACAATACCTTTCTAAAAGCTATTATGAAAGGAAGACGAAAGAATTTTACGAGTTACGACTCGGACAGATGACGATGGAGGACCTTATAAATAAATTTCTGGAACTACTAAGGTTTGTACTATACATCCAGGAGGATAAGGTAAAAATATAGTGATTCTTAAGTTGTTTACCACAGGCCTACCGGGACAGAATTAAGTTTGACATCCCCAAATCCTTGAGTGAGGTATTCAGGAAAGCACGAATGTGCTATGACCAGTATAAACAATGGGTAGAGTTTCCGAAGACCTGGAAGGATAAGAAATAAGATCAAATGAACCAACGAAAGAAGGGATAACAACCAGCTTCTTATCAGAATGCAGCAAAAATTTTCCCAAGGAAGGATTTTCACTCTAATCATCCGAATACGCAAGGTAGCAGTAAACCGGTAAACCTGGGAATGAAGAAGTTTGGGGACAACTCCCGCGAGCCATTAAAGTGTTGGGAGTGTGGAGAGCCTCATCTAAGGAGGATTTGTCCACTTTTGATTGTAGCAAACAGAACTGTTGTTCACAATTTGTAGGAAGCCTCAATAGTGGGAGACGTGGGCAGAACTCTGCATCGGATAAATGCAGCCATAGATGGTCGACAAGCTGACCACTAGTCCTTGGTGGTAGAAATCGAAGGTAAAATCAATGACACTCAAATTTATGTTTTAATTGACCCTGGAGCTATGATAAGTTATATTACTCCCGATGTAGTAGAGTCGAATTAACTTAAGAAACTGAAGCACGCAAAATCATGGCTTGTACAACTAGCAACATGCACTAAAAGGAAAGTAGTTGACTTTATATCCAATCTTGAGTTCAGCTTTGATGGTCAAAAGATAAGGACCAATATGAACATCCTACCACTAGGATCTTATAATATGATTATCGGGATGGATTGGTTGGAACAACACAAAGCAGTACTAGACTGTTATACAAAGATACTTAGATATAAAGATAATTTTGGCATTGTTAGAACAATCCAAGGCATACCAAAACCCGTATCATTCAGACAAGTTTCAGCGATGCAAATCAATAAATGTATTAGAAAGGGATGTCAAGTTTACGCCATCCAAGTGATGAATCTATTAGAAAAAGAAGTTAATACCAAGTTAGAAGATTTTGTCGTCCTACGTGAATTCAAAGACATGTTTGTGGATGAGATACCAAAATTACCTCCTAGAAGGGAAATATATTTCTCCATAGACTTACTACCTGGATCAGCCCCTATCTGAAAAGCACCCTACCGAATGAGTCTACTAGAACTGACAGAATTAAAAAATACAATTACAGGAATTGTTGGAGAAAGAGTATATTAGACTGAGTGTCTCGCCATGGGGAGCACTAGTACTCTTTGTGAAAAAGAAAGATGGTACTCTAAGACTATGTATCGATTATAGACAACTGAGCAAAATGACCATTAAGAACAAATACCCCTTACCTAGGATAAATGATTTGTTCGATCAAGTTGGTGGGGCCAAGATCTTTTCAAAATTGGATTTACGATTCGGTTATCATCAAGTTAGGATAAAGGACGAGGACATAAACAAAACAACTTTTCGAACAAGATACTGGCATTACGAGTTTGTAGTCATACCTTTCCGACTCACTAACACACCAACCACATTTATTTGCTTGATGAACAACATTTTCAGTTAGTACTTAGACATGTTCGTAGTAGTATTTATCGACGATATTCTGGTCTATTCTAAAATGAAGGAGGAACATGATGAACACTTAAGAATAGTGTTGCAAACATTGAGAAAACACAAACTGTATGCCAAATTTGACAAGTGTGACTTTTATCAAAAATAAATACAATATCTAGAACATGTAATTTCAGCAGAAGGCATTGTCGTAGACTCGGAGAAGACAAAATCCATTATGGAATGGCCAGTACCTAAGGATGTAGCAGATATCCGGTCATTCATGGGAATCACTGGATATTACCGTAGGTTTATAGAAGTATTTTCCAAGATAGCCTACCCTATCACATCATTACAAAAGAAAGGAACCAAGTTTAACTGGTCAGAGAAGTGTCAAGACAGTTTTAACAAGCCGAAGGAATTATTGACAACTGCACCCATTCTGAAGGTAGAAAACCCAGATAAAGACTTCACCATATGTGTTGATGCAAGTAAAGAAGGACTAGGTGGTGTCCTAACTCAAGAAGGACACATTATTTGTTATGAGTCCTAGAAATTAAAGGAACACGAGAAAAATTATGTCACTCATGACTTAGAATTAACAACGGTAATACACGCCTTAAAAATGTGGTGACACTCCATAATGGGAAGAAAATTTATAGTATTAATGAATAATAGCGGGGTGAAATATCTGTTTAACCAACCAGATATTAATGCAAGACAAGCAAGATGGCTAGCCTTCTTGAGCGAATTCGACTTCGAGGTCAGACATATCAAGGGTAAGGAAAATAAAGTAGCATAAGCTTTAAGCAGAAGAGTCCATGAGTTATTTGAGATAAATATCAGTAGGGCATAAAGTGATCTGGAACAAAGAATAAGGACGACAAGTATTAATGACGGAAATAACACGAAGATGATGGAAGAATTACAAAACAGTACCGCAAACTTAGATAAACCAGATCTAAGTATCGACAAGAAGGGACTATTATGATTTAAAAACAGACTTTACATACCAGATTCAACAAAGATAAAATAAATTGTTTTAGACGAAGTGCATAAGAAACTGTATTTTGGCCATCCATGTTACCAGAAAACAATAAAAGCACTCAGAAAACTATTTTACTGGCCTAATATGAAGGGAGAAACAGTAAAGTACTTGGCTAGGTGCCAAGATTGTCAGTAGGTTAAGGTCGAGCACCAACACCCAACCGGCCTATTACAACCATTACCAGTACCAAAATGGAAATGGGAGACTATATCACTAGACTTTATAACAGGTTTGCGTAAAACTTAGAAATAGAATGATTCTATCATGGTTGTAATCGATAAACTCAGTAAGTCTGCACACTTTATTCCTATAAAGTCTACTTTTAAAGCTATAAACATTGCTGAAACATTCATGAAAGAAATTTTTAGACTGCATGGTATTCCTAAAATGGTGGTTTCAAATAGAGACGTAAAATTTACATCCGCCTTTTGGAAGGAATTGTTTGCAGGGCTAAACACTAACCTGAATTTCAGTATGAGCTATCATCCACAAACGGATGGATAGACTGAAAGGAAAAACCAGATCAGAGAGGATATGCTTCACATGTACGTAAGAACAAAACCGAGCAAGTGGGAAGACTAACTGCACTTGGTAGAATTTGCATACAACAATGGGTACCAAACTTTGGCTAAGTTGAGCCCTTTTGAAATACTGTATGGTAGAAAGTGTACGACTCCAATTAGCTGGGATAACTCGGTTGACAGACTCATGGTTGGACCACATATGATCCAAGAAATGGAGCACATGGTAAGAAAGGTACAACAGAACTTCAAAGAAGCATAGGACAGACAGAAGAGCTATGCAGATCAGAAAAGAAGACACTTGGAATTTCAAGTGGGAGACCATGTTTATTTGAAGGTCAAAGCCTGAAAGAGATCATTGAAGTTAGGGAATTGTGCCATGATGGCACCCAAGTTTTGTGGTCCCTTTGAGATACTAGCTCGAATTGGACCCATAGCATATCAACTTGCACTTCCAGCTAATACAAGAATTCATAATGTATTTCATGTTTTGTTGCTAAAAAAATATATTCATGACCCTACTCATAAGATTGATTGGAACTTGGTGCAGGTGGAACCTGAAGGCGAGTTCCAGGTGGAACCCCTACGCATTCTAGACCGGAGAGAAATAGCACTTCAGAATAGAGTCGTCTCTCAGGTAAAGGTGCAATGCAAGCACTTTAGTCCTGAGGAGGCCACTTGGGAGTTGGAGGGAGATTTGTGGAAATCTCATCCAATACTATTCCAGGAAAGGAACGAACATTGAGGACAGTGTTTTACTGAAGGGGGAAAGGATGTGACATCCCCAAAAAAAAAATTATTTTTGGAAATTTATAATTTGCTGGAAATTTATTTTGTTTTTAGTAAATTAGAATTTGGAATTTTTTTTCCATTTATGGTAATTCCGAATTTCCAATTTGGAAATTGTAATTAAACATTATGACTGTTGGGCAGAGACCTAATTTGACCAAACTAACTATTTGACTATGACACTTGTATGAAAACATAATATTTTATATTGATTGTAGGAGGACAAATGGAACAACCATGTTAAATTTAGCTCACCATGACTCCATGAGTGGGGAACATGTTGGAACTACCTCTAGGCTGATTTTTACAAGAGACAAATCAGTGATTTGGCCATTGGCAGCCCCTGAAAATTAGGGATTTAGAAAGCTGTGAAAATCCCCAAGGAAGGGAAAAAGACCTGGGCAAAATTAATAAATAGCATATGTGAGGAGGCAGGACACTGCCAAGTATGCAGAGAAAAGAGACCATGGATTTTTACTTACTGTTATGAGCACTGTTGAGTAAGTATGAGGCAAGAGGATAACTGCTGGAGTCATGGACATTGCTGAGGAGAAGTCTTCCAAGTTCTCCCTCATGGATTCATGGTCAGGCTAGGGGGTGAATCGGGCAAATAATTTGGCTGCCTAATCTACAATTGGGAGGAACGTGGTTGTTCCCTTTGTATTCCTACAAAACTTGTTCAGATATGTTGATCTATTCCTTCTCTGTGTTAAATAATCACTTATGCTATTGATATGTATATGTTAATTCTGTATTGAAGTACTTCCATGGGAGAAATATCTCGTGTCATAATCCATTTATGTAATAGGAAAAACTTATTGGTTTGTAATCTTTTCACCACTTTATGACAGCGGATCGGTGGCCATCTTGACCCTTCAAGATGTGAGGGTCCACTGTCAAGCAGTGGCCAAATACCATCACCGCCCTGATTTATTTTTTCCTAAGGTCGAAGGGGCAAGTTTTGTTCCTATAAATACTTGAATCATTTTGTAATCCAGACACAGAGGGTGAGATAGCTTGAAAACATTTCCTGAATTGAATTGGTTATTCCTTGTTTGGAGGTTTGCTCTACGCTTATGATTTTCTGTTATTGAGTTTGTAAACTCATTTTATTTCTTGATAAATTCAATTTTTTAAGAAAACATAGTAATTATTCGTTTTTACAAATTATGAACCCGGTCATTTATTTATTCCGAGTTTATTTGTTGGAGCGTGTGATTTTAAAAAGAGATTAAATACAAAATTGATATTTTGGCATTCGGGACATGCTTGTTACATATATGTGGAGTTCCTTTTCTTTACCAAACATTGAAACCCAAAATTGTTGGGCCCACACCCTAATCGCATTTCGCAATTCAACATTTCTTATTTCATTTTGTTGTGCGCCAGGTGTTCATAAACCATAAAATCCCAAACCCCAGAATCCCAAACCCCAAAACCCCGAAGTGTTGGTCCCACATTCCATTCACATTTTCACAATTCGGGAGTTGTTGTGTGTTGGTGTTTGGCATTTGTAATCATAAAATCCCAAACCCCGAAACCCCGAAGTGTTGGGCCCACAGTCTTTCTGCATTTTGTGATTCGGAAAACAACGTGGTCTTTTGTTTTTTTGCGTTTGGCATTTGTAATCACTGAAACCCGATTGACCTCTATTTTTTTCACAAAACTGTAGGAACATAGTAGGAATTATTTGTTATAGGAACAACTCTAATACTGTAATGAATGGACTGGTAGAAACGATGGAGGATCTTCATCCGGGATAGAGGTAGAATAGAAATAACATATCATATTACAAGTCATTGTGTACAGGGCATGACAAGTACATAAATTATTGTATATGAAAGTATTAAACTAATTAAGAAGATTTTTTAGCGCGATTTTTTCCTAAGAGTTCTACTTTCCATGAGGTCATACACCTTTAAGTATTCAAAATTTAGTAATTAGACTATTGTTTAAAGGCATAAACAGTAGAGATCAAGATGGGATCCTTCGAGTTAACTATGTTTTGATGTGTAAGCTACTGGTGTGTAAGAATGAGACCCAAGTTAGGTAGATATACTTGCATGCTTATATTTTTGGTAAGTAAAGATGCAGGACCGTAGCACGTAGCTGAATTTTCCAATTATTAAACCAGAATCAAGATGAAACTATACCTATGACAGTGAATCGTTCTATATATATTTAGAGAAAGCTATAGGTATGTACATACTTATAGGTGGAAATAAGTGTAGATGTTAATGGAGAGTTAATGGGAATTCCCTACAGTAAGAATGATAATACACACCTTTATACACGCACATAGTAGAGAGTCAAAATTCCTACTGTTCTAGCAGTCATGAAGATCCAACCTTGCAATTAAAAGAATAATTAAATGTGCAGAACTGATTTCTTTGACAATCCCAAACTCCATGTCCTTCCAACTCCCGATCACCGAAACGCCGAAAACAGATTAATGGTTCTGGATCACCCCTTAGCCCCCATCCACATGACCACCACTCTGTGACCATGCGCTTAACGTCAAAGTGCTACCAGATTTTCGCGATTCAGGGAATCACAATGCAAGCGTTCCTCCTGTTATTTGTCCTTCAAATCCCAGGTTGCTGAAATGTCGAAATATCGTGGACTGAGACTTCAAAAGTCAAGCGTCCCGTCCCTTTGTCCTTGGAATCCTTGATTGCTGAAATGCCGAAATATTGTGGACCAAGACTTCACAGGTCAAGCATCCCATCCCTTTGTCCTTCGAATCCCCAGTTGCGGAAATGACGAAAGGTCTTGGTGTTCGATCAACGACTCACAATAATCCCTGGGATGTACAGTCGACGTCCAACCTCGCTATTTCTCAATTTCGCGATTCGAGGTTTTGGGAGACAAGCACCTCTGTAATTCCAACTTGCGATACCCAAAATCGTGAAATGGACCAACGGTCCATATCTATCTGTGATCAACGGTCACTTTTCCTCGTGAGCTTTGGACGTCAAGAAGTCCTCGCCACTAACCTCCTCGCAGATCCACCTTATCGAATGACTCGCGGGGTTTCGACGTTTCTCCTCGAGGACTCTCCATCGTCCATTCAGGTCTTCGAGATATCCCCTCTCAGATCTACACAGTGTTAAAGCCTACACTCCTACCTCAAATCGGACGGTCCATGGGATTTTCCACCGTGATCCAATGCTCGACGACATTCTTCCTCCTAAGATTTTACTCACTTCAGGCTTAGACAATTTTATAAGTCTTTGAAGACTCGATCTTCGCTCCTTCTAGGGAATGAGTTCCTGAATATCCATAACACTTTCTGAAGTGTTATTCCTCTTGAACTTTATCTCTCTAAACCCCAAAGGTTCCTTCAACCTAAGTTTAGATATTGCTTATATACATATAAGTTTGGTGGAGTAGTTTGAGAGTTAAGGGAAGTGATAGAATTATGAACAAAATTTATCCACATAAGATTTTCTGTTCGAAGTAAACTAGACTGGTGTAATAATGTCATTATGGACATAAATGAATCTTACCTTCTCTTAAATTCTAAGCTTAAACGAAATTGAATTATGTCATAGAAATTTTTTTTTATGGTGAATTTGAGGTACATTACATATGGTATCAGAGAAAAAGATACAACACTGGGCCTAAACAGGGCCACATTAGCTACTTAGTATACATTCCAATCTATGTAAAACTAATAAATCTTATGGTTTCAAACATAAATCCCTTTCTGTTTTTTTTTTTGTAAATTATGGTATATCAGGAGGGTGTAGAAATCAGGATGGAAGGAAATCTACAGCAAGGACCTTTGGGAGATCCAAGACATAACAGTGATGGAATCTCACCCACGGAGGTGTTGGAAACAATGAGGAGTCTTGTTTTTGAACTACAGGTTTTCAAGGCCGACAATGAAAAATTGAAGAAAGCACAACAGGAACAGGAAGAGATAAATGAAGTCCTCCTGCATAGTATAGTAACCAAGAAAAGCCCAAAAGGCGATAACCATGATGAAGAAGTCAGCAAAAGGGCCTCCAAGAATTCTAGACCAGAAATAGAAAAAGGAGACAATTCGTCTGAAGGGACACCTTCAGCTAAGGACAAAACTATACCAGAAAGAAAAATAAAACAAGTAGACCACGTTGAAGGAGAATTTAAAAAGATTAAACTAGCTACCTTTGATGGAGAATCCAGGGCAGGAGAAGAAGTTGAGGCGTGGTTGTTGGACATCAAAAACTACTTCAAGATCTACAACTATTCCAGCAACATGAAGGTCAGAATGGCCATCTACAATCTGAAGGGGAAGGCTAGCATTTGGTGGCAGGACCTGAAATTAGCCAAGGGCCTAAAGGAGAAACAGTTGGAATGGTCCAACTTTAAGAAGTATTTCAAGAAACAATACCTTTCTGAAATCTATTATGAAAGGAAGACGAAATAATTTGACGAGTTACGACTCAGACAGATGATGATGGGGGATCTTATAAATAAATTTTTGGAACTACTAAGGTTTGTACCATACATCCGGGAGGATAAGGTAAAAATCCAACAATTCTTAAGATGTTTACCACAGGCCTACCGAGACAGAATTGAGTTTGACAGCCCCAAATCCTTGAGTGAGGTATTCAGGAAAGCATGAATGTGCTATGACCAATATAAATAGCAAGTAGAGTTTCCCAAGACCTGGAAAGATAAGAAACAAGATCGAATGAACCAGTGGAAGAAGGGATACCAGCCAACTCTTTATCGGAATGCAGCAAAAAGTTTCCCAAGGAAGGATTTTCACTCCAATCATCCGAATACGCAAGGTAGTGGTAAATCAGTAAACCTGGGAATGAAGAAGTTTGGGGACAAATCCCACGAGCCATTAAAGTGTTGGGAGTGTGGAGAACCTCATCTAAGGAGGAATTGTCCACGTTTAAATGCGGCAAATAGAACTGTTGTTCACAATTTGCAAGAAGCCTCGACAGTGGGAGACGTGGGCAGAAGTCTGCATCAGATCAATCCAGCCATAGATAGTCGATAAGCTATCCACCAGTCCTCGGTGGTAGAAATCGAAGGTAAAATCAATGACACTCGAATTTCTGTTTTAATTGACCCTGGAGCTACGTTAAGTTATATTACTCCTGATGTAGTAGAGTTGAATAAACTTAAGAAAATGAAGCACGCAAAATCATGGCTTGTACAACTAGCAACAAGCACTAAAAGGAAAGTAGTTGACTTTATTTTTTATCTTGAGTTCAGATTAGATGGTCAAAATATAAGGACCAATCTGAACATCCTACCACTAGGATCTTATGATATGATTATCGGGATGGATTGGTTGGAACAATACAAAGCAGTACTAGACTGTTATACAAAGATACCTACCTATAAAGATAATTTTGGCACTGTTAGAACAACCCAAGGCATACCAAAACCTCTATCAGTGAGACAAGTTTCAGCGATGGAAATCAAGAAATGTATTAGAAATGGATGTCAAGTTTACGCCATCGATGTGACAAATCTGTTAGAAAAAGAGGATAAGCCCAAGTTAGAAGACTTTGCCATCCTACATGAATTCAGAGACATGTTTGTGGATGAGATACCAAAATTACCTCCTAGAAGGGAAATAGATTTCTCCATAGACTTACTACCCGGATCAACCCCTATCTCAAAAGAACCCTATCGAATGAGTCTACCAGAACTGACAGAATTAAAAAATACAATTACAGGAATTGTTGGACAAAGAGTATATCAGACCGAGTGTCTCACCATGGGGAGCAGCAGTCCTCTTTGTGAAGCTAGGTAACACTTTCGTGACAATCGGGTCTCCAAAATTTCTAGCGGCAATTTTTCGGCCGAACAAATATTACTTTCGGCCGAGATATTATTCGGCCGAAAATTCTCACGTCAAATTTAACGGTGCCGTCAAAATTCGTGTACAATGTTTTTTGAATGAATTATTTTCCCGCGGTAAGAATATTTCGGCCGAAATACTTTTCGGCCGAAACGTTTATTTTTTAACGG
>ML777907.1:2015079-2047631 GCA_009831015.1 Picea engelmannii | reverse complement strand
GTATATTTTGTTTCTTCAAAACATAAGTTTAATAAAAAAAACACTGTTGTAGAAATAAGTAACTCATTATCATTCATTTAGTGTTTAAGAAACATACTGTTAAACAATTGTCAATTTGACATATCAAATCGTGATAAAAAAAATTTGAAAAATAGTCATTAGAAAGATAACACAATTCTTTACAAGTTTTGTTTTTACTGTAAAGTGAAATTCTAAATAAAAAAAATACTTTTATATGTCAGAAGTTGAATAACTTGTGAAAATACAATTTTGTTTGTCATAAAACAAGCAAAAGTGTAACCCACCTTCATGATTTCACCCGGTACTCTAAGACTATGTATCGATTATAGACAACTGAACAAAATGACCATTAAGAAAAAATACCCCTTACCTAGGATAAATGATCTGTTCGATCAAGTTGGTGGGGCCAAGATCTTTTCAAAATTGGATTTACGATCCGGTTATCATCAAGTTAGGATAAAGGACGAGGACATAAACAAAACAGTTTTTCAAACAAGATACTGACATTACGAGTTTGTAGTCATACCTTTCGGACTCACTAATGCACCAGACGCATTTATGTGCTTGATGAACATCATTTTCAGTAAGTACTTAGACAAGTTCGTAGTAGTATTTATCGACGATATTCTGGTCTATTCTAAAATGGAGGATAAACATGATGAACACTTAAGAATAGTGCTGCAAACGTTGAGAAAACACAAACTGTACGCCAAATTTGACAAGTATGACTTTTATCAATAAGAAATACAATATCTAGGACATGTAATTTCAGCAGAAGGCATTGTCGTAGACCCGGAGAAGACAAAAGCCATTATGGAATGGCCAGTACCTAAGGATGTAGCATATATCCGGTCATTCATGGGAATCACCATATATTTCCATAGGTTTATAGAAGGATTTTCCAAGATAGCCTACCCTATCACATCATTACAAAAGAAAGGAACCAAGTTTAAATGGTCAGAGAAGTGTCAAGATAGTTTTAGCATGCTGAAGGAATTATTGACAACTGCACACATTCTGAAGGTAGAATACCTAGATAAAGACTTCACCGTATGTGTTGATGCAAGTAAAGAAGGACTAGGTGGTGTCCTAACTCAAGAAGGACACGCTATTTGTTATGAGTCCCAGAAATTAAAGGAACACGAGAAAAATCATGTCACTCATGACTTAGAATAAGCAACGGTAATACACGCCTTAAAAATGTGGCGACACTACATAATGGGCAGAAAATTTCTACTATTAACGGATAATAGCGGGGTGAAATATTTGTTTAACCAACCAGATCTTAATGAAAGACAAGAAATATGGCTAGCCTTCTTGAGCGAATTCAACTTCGAGGTCAGACATATCAAGGGTAAGGAAAATAAAGTAGCAGACGCTTTAAGAAGAAGAGTCCATGGGTTATTTGAGAGAAATATCAGCAGGGCAGAAAGTGATCTGGAACAAAGAATAAGGACGGCAAGTATTAACGATGTAAATTACATGAATATGATGGAAGAATTACAAAACAGTACTGCAAACTAAGATAAACCAGATCTAAGTATCGACAAGAAGGGACTATTACGATTTGAAAACAGACTTTACATACCAGATTCAACAGAGATAAAATTAATTGTTTTAGACGAAGTGCATAAGAAATCGTATTCTGGCCATCCAGGTTACCAAAAAACAATAACAACACTCAGAAAACTATTTTACTGGCCTAATATAAAGGGTGAAACAACAGATTACTTGGCTAGGTGCCAAGATTATCAGCAGGTTAAGGCCGAGCAATAGGACCCAGCCGACCTATTACAGCCATTATCGGTACCAGAATGGAAATGGGAGACTATATCACTAGACTTTATAACAGGTTTTCCTAAAACTCAGAAAAAGAATGATTCTATCATGGTTGTAATCGATAAACTCAGTAAGTCTGCACATTTTATTCTTGTAAAGTCTACTTTTAAAGCTATAAACATTGCTGAAATATTCATGAAAGAAATTTTTAGACTGCATGGTATTCCTAAAATGGCGGTTTCAGATAGAGACATAAAATTTACATCTGCTTTTTTTAAGGAATTGTTTGCAGGGATAAACTCTAAATTGAATTTCAGTACAAGATATCATCCAAAAACAGATGGACAGACCGAAAGGACAAACCATATCAGAGAGTATATGCTTCGCATGTAAGTAAGAACAAAACCAAGAAAGTGGGAAGACTACCTGCACTTGGTAGAATTTGCATACAACAATGGGTACCAAACTTCGGCTAAGTTGATCCCTTTCGAAATATTGTATGGTAGAAAGTGTATGACTGCAATTAGCTGGGATAACCCAGCTGACAGACTCATGGTTGGACCAGAGATGCTCCAAGAAATGGAGAACATGGTAAGAAATGTACAACAAAACTTGAAAGAAGCACAGGACAGACAAAAGAGCTATGCAGATCAGAAAATAAGCCACTTGGAATTTCAAGTGGGAGACCATGTTTATTTGAAGGTAAAAGCTCGAAAGAGCTCATTGAAGTTAGGGAATTGTGCCAAGATGGCACCGAGGTTTTGTGGGCCCTTCGCGATACTAGCTCAAATTGGACCCGTAACATATCAACTTTCACTTCCAGCTAATCTAAGAATTCATAATGTATTTCATGTTTCGTTGCTGAAAAAGTATATTCATGACCCTACTCATAAGATTGATTAGAATTTGGTGTAGGTGGAACCCGAAGGCGAGTTCTAGGTGGAACCCCTGCGCATTCTAGACCGAAGAGAAATAACACTTCGGAATAGAGTCGTCGCTCAGGTAAAGGTGCAATGAAAGCACTTTAGTCCTAAAAAGGCCACTTGGGAGTTGCAGGGAGATTTGCGGAAATATCATCCACTCTTGTTCCAGGAAAGGAATGAACACTGAGGATAGTTTTTTACTGAAGGTTGAAAGGATGTGACATCCCACAAAAAGAAAAAAAAAATTGGAAATTTATAATTTTCTGGAAATTTATTCCGTTTTTAGTAAATTCGAATTTGGAAAAAAAATTCCATTTATGGAAATTCTGAATTTCGAATTTGGTAATTGTAATTAATTATTATGACTGTTGGGTAGAGACCTTATTTAACCCAACTAACTATTTGACTATGACACTTGTATGAAAACAAAATATTTTATATTGATTGTAGGAGGACAAATGGAACAACCATGTTAAATTTAGCTAACCATGACTCCATGAGTGGGGAACATGTTGGAACTACCTCTAGGCTGATTTTTACAAGTGGAAAATCAGTGATTTGGCCATTGGCAGCCCCTGAAAATTAGGGATTTAGAAAGCTGTGAAAATCCCCAAGGGAGGGAAAAAGACCTGGGCAAAATTGATAAATAGCATATGTGAGGAGGGAGGATGTTGCCAAGTTTGCGGAGAAAAGAGACCATGGATTTTTACTTGTTGTTATGAGAACTTCTGAGTAAGTGTGAGGCAAGAGGATAACTACTGGAGTCATGGACATTGTTGAGGAGGAGTCTTCCAAGTTCTCCCTCATGGATTCATGGTCAGGCTAGGGGGTGAATCAGGCAAGTAATTTGGTTGTGTATTCTATGGTTGGGAGGAACATGGTTGTTCCCTTTGTCTTCCCAAAAAACTTGTTCAGATATGTTGATCTATTCCTTCTCTGTGTTAAATAATCACTTGTACTGTTGATATGTATATGTTAATTATGTATTGAAGTACTTCCTTGGGAGAAATTTGTCATGTCATAATCCATTTCTGTAATAGGAAAAACTTGTTGGTTTGTAATCTTTTCATCGGTTTATGAAGGCGGATCGGTGGCCATCTTGACCCTTCAAGACGTGAGGGTCCATTGTCAGGTGGTGGCCACCTTATCTTTTGCAGGCCACCAAATACCATCACCGCCCTGATTTGATTTTTCCTAAGGTCGAAGGGGCATGTTTTGTTCCTATAAATACTTGAATCATTTTATAATCCGGACACAGAGGGTGAGATAGCTTGAAAACAATTCTTGAATTGAATTGGTTATTTCTTGTTTTGAGGTTTGCTCTGCGATTATGATTTTCTGTTATTAAGTTTGTAAACTCATTTTATTTCTTGATAAATTCATTTTTTTTAGCAAACAGAGTAATTATTCGTTTTTACCAATTACGAACCTGGTCATTTATTTATTCCGAGTTTATTTGTTGGTGCGTGTGATTTTAAAAAGTGATTAAATACAAAATCGATATTTTGGCATTTGGGACTTGCTTGTTACATATATGTGGAGTTCCTTTGCTTTACCATACACCAAAACCTGAAATTGTTGCGCCCACACCCTAATCTCATTTCGCAATTCGACATTTCTTATTTCATTTTGTTGTGTGTCAGGTGTTTGTCAACCCTGAAATCCTGAACCCCGGAATACCGAACCCCGAAACCCCAAAGTGTTGGTCCCACATTCCATTCACATTTTCGCAATTCGAGAGTTGTTGTGTGTTGGTGTTTGGCATTTGTAATCACGAAATACCGAACCCCGAAACCCTGAAGTGTTGGGCCCATAGTCTTTCCGCATTTTGCGATTTGGCAAACAACGCGGTCTTTTTGTTTTCTTGTGTTCGGCTTCTGTAATCACCGAAACCCGATTGACCTTTGTTTTTTTCACAAAACTGTAGGAACATAGTAGGAATTATTTGTTATAGGAACAAATCTAATACTGTAATGAATGGACTGGTAGAAACGATGGAGGATCTTCATCCGGGATAGAGGTAGAATAGAAATAACAAATCATATTACAAGTCACTGTGTACAGGGCATGACAAGTACGAAAATTATTGTATATGAAAGTATTAAACTAATTAAGAAGATTTTTTAGCCTTATTTTTTCCTAAGAGTTCTGCTTACCATGAGGTCATACACCTTTAAGTATTTGAAATTTCGTCATTAGACTATTGTTTAATGGCATAAACCGTAGAGATCAAGATGGGATGCTTCGAGTTAACTATGCTTTGATGTGTAAGCTACTGGTGTGTAATAATGAGACCCAAGTTAGGTAGATATACTTTCATGCTTATATTTTCTATAAGTAAAGATGTAGGACCATAGCACGTAACTGAGTTTTCCAATTATTAAACCAGAATCAAGATGAAACTATACCTATGACAGTGAATCATTCTATATATATTTAGAGAACGTTATAGGTATGTACATACTTATAGGTGGAAATAAGTACAGATGTTAATGGAGAGTTAAAGCAAATTCCCTACATTAAGAATGATAATACACACCTTTATACATGCACATAACTGACAGTCAAAATAACTATTGTTCTTATAGTCATGAAGATCCAACCTTGCAACTAAAAGAATAATTAAATGTGCAGAACTGATCGCTTTGACAATCCCAAACTCCTTTTCCTTCCAACTCCCAATCCTGGAAACGCCGAAAAGGGATTAACAGTTCTGGATCACCCCTTAGCCCCCGTCCATGTGACCACCACTCTGTGACCACATGCTTAACATCAAAGTTCTACCGTCTTTTCGTGATTCAGGTAATCGCGATGCAAGCGTTCCTCCTGTTCTTTGTCTTTCGAATCCCCAGTTGTCGAAATGTCGAAATATCGTGGACCGGGACTTTACAAGTCAAGCATCCTGTCCCTTTGTCCTTTGAATCCCCAGTTGCTGAAATGCCAAAATATTGTGGATCGGGACTTCACAAGTCAAGCGTCCCATCCCTTTGTCCTTCGAATCCCTAGTTGCCAAAATGTTGAAAGGTCTTGGTGTTCAATCAATGGCTCACAATAATCCCTGGGATCTACGATCCACGTCCGACCTCGCTATTTCGCGATTTCTCGATTCAAGGTTTTGGGAGACAAGGACCTCTGTCTTTCCAACTTGCAATACCCGAAATCGCGAAATGGACCAACGGTCTAGATCTGCCTATGATTGACAGTCACTTTTCCTCCTGAGCTTTGGACATCAAGAAGTCCTCACCATTAACCTTCTCGTAGCTCCACCTTATCCAACGACTTGCGGGGTTTCAGCGTTTCTCCTCGAGGACTCTCCACCATCCATTCATATCTTCGAGATCTCCCCTCTTGGATCTACACAGTGTCAAAGCCTGCACTCCTACCTCAAATCGGGCGGTCTGTGGGATTTTCCACCGCGATCCAATGCTCGACGACGTTCTTCCTGCTAAGCTTTTACTCGCTTCAGGCTTAGACGATTTTATAAGTCTTCAAAGACTTGGTCTTCACTCCTTATAGGGAATGAGTTCCTGAATCTCGATCACACTTTTCGAAGTGTTATTCCTCTTGAAATTTATCTCTTTGAACCCCAAAGGTTCCTTTGACCTAAGTTTAGATATTGCCTATATACATATAAGTATGTTGGAGTATTTTGAGGTTAAGGGAAGTGATAGAATTATGGACAAAAATTATCCACATAATCTTTTCTGTTCGAAGTAAACTAGACTGGTGTAATAATGTCATTATAGACATAAATGAATCTTACCTTCTCTTAAATTCTAAGCTTAAACGAAATTGAATTATGTCATAGATTTTTTTTTTTATGGTGAATTTGAGGTACATTACATATGGTATCAGAGAAAAATATACAACACTAGGCCTGAACAGGGCCACATTAGCTTCTTAGTATACATTCTGACATATGTAAAACTAATAAATCTTATGGTTTCAAACATAAATCCCTTTCTGTTTTTTTTTTTGTAAATTATGGTAGCTCAGGAGGGTGCAGAAATCAAGATGGAAGGAAATCCGCAGCAAGGACCTCCGGGAGATCCAAGACAGAACAGTGATGGAAGCTCACCCACGGAGGTGTTGGAAACAATGAGGAATATTATTGTTGAAGTATGGGTTTTCAAGGCCGACTATGAAAAATTGAAGAAAGCACGGCAGGAACAACAAGAGATAAATGAAGTCTTGTTGTGTAGTATAGTAACCAAGAAAATCCCAAAAGACGATAACCATGATGAAGAAGTCAGCAAAAGGGCCTCCAAGAATTCTGGACCGGAAACATAAAAAGGAGATAGTTCATCTGAAGGGACACCTTCAACTACGGACAAAACTATACCAGATAGAAAAAGAAAACATGTAGACCTACTTGAAGGAGAATTTAAAAAGATTAAACCAGCTACCTTTGATGGAGAATCCAGGACAGGAGAAGAAGTTGAGGCGTGGTTGTTGGACATCAAAACATACTTCCCGATCTACAACTATTCCAACAACATGAAGGTCAGAATGGCCATCTACAATCTGAAGGAGAAGGCCAACATTTGGTGGAAGGACCTAAAATTAGCCAAGGGCCTGAAGGAGAAACAGTTGGAATGGTCCGACTTTAAGAAGTATTTCAAGAAACAATACCTTTCTGAAAGCTATTATGAAAGGAAGATGAAATAATTTTATGAGTTACGACTCAGACAGATGACGATGGAGGACCTTATAAATAAATTTTTGGAACTACTAAGTTTTGTACCGTACATCCGGGAGGATAAGGTAAAAATCCAACGATTCTTAAGTTGTTTACCACATGCCTACCAAGACAGAATTGAGTTTGACAGCCCCAAATCCTTGAGTGAGGTATTCAGGAAAGCATGAATGTGCTATGACCAGTATAAACAACTAGTAAAGTTTCCCAAGACCTGGAAGGATAAGAAACAAGATCGAATGAACTAGCGGAAGAAGGGATACCAGCCAGCTCCTTATCGGAATGCAACAAAAAGTTTCCCAAGGAAGGATTTTCACTCCAATCATCTGAATACGCAAGGTAGTGGTAAATCGGTAAACCTGGGAATGAACAAGTTTGAGGACAACTCCCACGAGCCATTAAAGTGTTGGGAGTGTGGAGAGACTCATTTAAAGAGGAACTGACCAATTTTAATTGAAGCAAGCAGAACTGTTGTTCACAATTTGCAGGAAGCCTCAACAATGGGAGACATGGGTAGAAGTTTGCATTGGATAAATGTAGCCATAGATGGTCGACAAGATGACCACTAGTCCTGGGTGGCAGAAATCGAAGGTACAATCAATGACACTCGAATTTCTATTTTAATTGACCCTAGAGCTACATTAAGTTATACTACTCCTGATGTAATAGAGTCGAATAAACTTAAGAAGATGAAGCACGCAAAATCATGGCTTGTACAACTAGCAACATGCACTAAAAGGAAAGTAGTTGACTTTATTTTTTATCTTGAGTTCAACTTAGATGGTCAAAAGATAAGGACCAATCTGAACATCCTACCACTAGGATCTTATGATATGATTATCAGGATGGATTGGTTGGAACAACACAAAGTAGTACTAGACTGTTATACAAAGATACTTAGCTATAAAGATAATTTTGGCACTGTTAGAACAACCCAAGTCATACCAAAACTTGCATCATTCATACAAGTTTCAACGATGCAACTCAAGAAATGTGTTAGAAAGGGATGTCAATTTTATGCCATCCAAGTGATGAATCTATTAGAAAAAGAAGATAAACCCAAGTTAGAAGAATTTGTTGTCCTACATGAATTCAGAGACGTGTTTGTGGATGAGATACCAGAATTACCTCCTAGAAGGGAAATATATTTCTCCAAAGACTTACTATGTGGATTAGCCCCTATCTCAAAACCACCCTACCGAATGAGTCTACCAGAACTAATAGAATTAAAAAATACAATTACAGGAATTGTTGGACAAAGAGTATATTAGACCTAGTGTCTCGCTATGGGGAGCACCATTCCTCTTTGTGAAAAAGAAATACGGTACTCTAAGACTATGTATAGATTATAGACAACTGAACAAAATGACCATTAAGAACAAATACCCCTTACCTAGGATAAATGATCTGTTTGATCAAGTTGGTGGGGCCAAGAACTTTTCGAAATTGGATTTATGATCCGGTTATCATAAAGTTAGGATAAAGGACAAGGACATAAACAAAACAACTTTTCGAACAATATACAGACATTATGAGTTTGTAGTCATACCTTTCGGACTCACTAACGCACTAGACACATTTATGTGCTTGATGAGCAACATTTTCAGTCAGTACTTAGACAAGTTCGTAGTAGTATTTATCGACGATATTCTGGTCTATTCTAAAATGAAGGAGGAACATGATGAACACTTAAGAATAGTGTTGCAAACGTTGAGAAAACACAAACTGTACACCAAATTTTAAAAGTGTGAATTTTATCAAAAGGAAATACAATATCTAAGACATGTAATTTCAGCAGAAGGCATTGTCATAGACCCGAAGAAGACAAAAGCCATTATGAAATGGTCAGTACCTAAGGATGTAGTAGATATCCAGTCATTCATGGGAATCACCAGATATTACTATAGGTTTATAGAAGGATTTTCCAAGATAGCCTACCCTATCACATCATTACAAAAGAAAGGAACCAAGTTTAACTGGTTAGAGAAGTGTCAAGACAGTTTTAACAAGTTGAAGGAATTATTGACAACTACACCCATTCTGAAGGTAGCAGACCCATATAAAGACTTCACCGTATGTGTTGATGCAAGTAAAGAAGGACTAGGTGGTGTCCTAACTCAAGAAGGACATGTTATTTGTTATGATTCCAAGAAATTAAAGGAACACGAGCGAAATTATGTCACTCATGACATAGAATTAGAAGCAGTAATGCACGCCTTAAAAATGTGGCGACACTACATAATGGGCAGAAAATTTCTACTATTAACGGATAATAGTGAGGTGAAATATTTGTTTAACCAACTAGATCTTAATGCAAGACAAGAAAGATGGCTATCCTTCATGAGAGAATTCGACTTCGAGGTTAGACATATCAAGGGTAAGGAAAATAAAGTAGCAGACGCTTTAAGCAGAAGATTCCATGGGTTATTTGAGATAAATATCAGTAGGGCATAAAGTGATCTGGAACAAAGAATAAGGACGACAAGTATTAACAATGGAAATTACATGAAGATGATGGAAGAATTACAAAACAGTACCGCAAACTCAGTTAAACCAAATCTAGGTATTGATATGAAGGGACTATTACGATTTAAAAACAGACGTTATAGACCAGATTCAGTAGAGTTAAAATTAATTGTTTTAGGCAAAGTGCATAAGAAACCGTATTCTGGCCATCCAGGTTACCAGAAAACAATAACAACACTTAGAAAACTATTTTACTGGCCTAATATGAAGGGCGAAATAGTAGAGTACTTGGCTAGGTGCCAAGATTGTCAGCAGGTTAAGGCCAAGCACTAGCACCCAGCTGGCCTATTACAACCATTACTTGTACCAGAATGGAAATGGGAGACTATATCACTAGACTTTATAGCAGGTTTTCCTTAAAATCAGAAACAGAATGATTATATCATGGTTGTAATCGATAAACTCAGTAAGTCTGCACACTTTATTCCTGTAAAGTTTAATTTTAAAGCTATAAACATTGTTGAAATATTCATGAAAGAATTTTTTAGACTACATGGTATTCCTAAAATGGTGGTTTCAGATAGAGACACTAACTTGAATTTCATCCTCTTTTTGGAAGGAATTGTTTGCAGGGATAAACACTAAATTGAATTTCAGTACGATCTATCATCTACAAATGGATGGATAGACCAAAAGGATAAACCAGATCAGAGAGGATATGCTTCGCATGTACGTAAGAACAACACCGAGCAAGTGGAAAGACTACCTGCACTTGGTAGAATTTGCATACAACAATGGGTACCAAACTTCGGCTAAGTTGAGCCCTTTTGAAATACTATATGGTAGAAAGTGTACGAATCCAACAAGCTAGGATAACTCGGTTGATAGACTCATGGTTGGACCAGAGATGCTCCAGGAAATGGAGAACATGGTAGGAAAGGTACAACAGAACTTGAAAGAAGCATAGGACAGATAAAAGAGCTATGCAGATCGAAAAAGAAGAAACTTGGAATTTCAAGTGGGAGACCAGGTTTATTTGAAGGTCAAAGCCCAAAAGAGCTCATTGAAGTTAGGGAATTGTGCCAAGATGGTACCCAGGTTCTGTGGTCCCTTCGAGATAGTAGCTCGAATTGGACCCGTAGCATATCAACTTGCACTTCCAGCTAATCTAAGAATTCATAATGTATTTCATGTTTCGTTGCTGAAAAAGTATATTGATGACCCTACTCATAAGATTGATTGGAACTTGGTGCAGGTGGAACCTGAATGCAAGTTCCAGGTGGAACCACTGTGCATTCTGGACTGGAGAGAAATAGCACTTCGGAACACAGTCGTCGCTCAGGTAAAGGTGCAATGGCAACACTTTATTCCTGAGGAGGCCACTTGGGAGTTGGAGGGATATTTGCGAAAATATGATTCTATCCTATTCCAAGAAAGGAACGAACACTGAGGACAGGTTTTACTGAAGGGGGAAAGGATGTGACATCCCCAAAAAAATAAAATATTTTTGGAAATTTATAATTTGATGGAAATTTATTCCGTTTTTAGTAAATTTGAATTTGAATTTTTTTCCATTTATGGAAATTCCGAATTGCGAATTTGGTAATTGTAATTAATTATTATGACTGTTGGGTAGAGACCTAATTCGACCCAACTAACTATTTGACTATGACACTTGTATGAAAACATAATATTTTATATTGATTGCAGGGGGACAAATGGAACAACCATGTTAAATTTAGCTGACCATGACTCCATGAGTGGGGAACGTGTTGGAACTGCCTCTAGGCTGTTTTTTACAAGTGTAAAATCAATGATTTGGCCATTGGAAGCCCTTGAAAATTAGGGATTTAGAAATATGTGAAAATCCCCAAGGGAGGGAAAAAGACTTGGGCAAAATTGATAAATAGCATATGTGAGGAGGCAGGACGCTGCCAAGTATGCAGAGAAAAGAGACCATGGATTTTTACTTGATGTGATGAGAACTGTTGTGTAAGTGTGAGGCAAGAGGATAAATGTTGGAGTCATGGACATTGTTGAGGAGGATTCTTCCAAGTTTTCCCTCATGGATTCATTGTCAGGCTAGAGGGTGAATCGGGCAAGTAATTTCGTTGCCTATTCTACGGTTGGGAGGAACGTGGCTATTCCCTTTCTCTTCCCGCAAAACTGGTTCAGATATGTTGATCTATTCCTTCTCTGTGTTAAATAATCACTTGTGCTATTGATATGTATATGTTAATTCTGTATTGAAGTACTTCCATGGGAGAAATTTGTCGTGTCATAATCCATTTTTGTAATAGGAAAAACTTGTTGGTTTGTAATCTTTTCACCGCTTTATGATAGCAGATCGGTGGCTGTCTTGACCCTTAAGACATGAGGGTCCACTATCAAGCGGTGGTCGCCTTAGCTTTTGCAGGCCACCAAATACCATCACCGCTCCAATTTAATTTTTCCTAAGGTTGAAGGGCCAAGTTTTATTCCTATAAATACTTGAATCATTTTGTAATCCGGACATAGAGGGTGAGATACCTTGAAAACATTTCCTGAATTGAATTGGTTATTCCCTGTTTGGAGGTTTTCTCTGCGATTATGATTTTCTGTTATTGAGTTTCTAAACTCATTTTATTTCTTGATAAATTCAATTTTTTGAGCAAACACAGTAATTATTCGTTTTTACCAATTACGAACCTGGTCATTTATTTATTCCGAGTTTATTTGTTGGAGCGTGTGATTTTAAAAAGAGATTAAATACAAAATTTATATTTCGGCATTCGGGACTTTCTTGTTACATATATGTGGAGTTCCTTTGCTTTACAAAACAACGAAACCCGAAATTTTTGGGCCCACACCTTAATCTCATTTCGCAATTCGACATTTCTTATTTCATTTTGTTGTGCGTTAGGTGTTTGTAAACCCCGAAATCCCGAACCCTGAAACCCTGAAGTGTTGGTCTCACATTCCATTCACATTTTCGCAATTCAGAAGTTGTTTTGTGTTGGTGTTTGGCATTTGTAATCACAAAATCCCGAACCCTAAAACCCCAAAGTGTTGGGCCCACAGTCTTTCCACATTTTGTGATTCGACAAACAACGTGGTCTTTTGTTTTTTTGTGATCGACATTTGTAATCACTGAAACCCGATTGACCTTTGTTTTTTACACAAAACATAGTAGGAATTATTTGTTATAGGAACAACTCTAATACTGTAATGAATGGACTGGTAGAAACAATGAAGGATCTTCATACGAGATAGAGGTAGAATAGAAATAACAGATCATATTACAAGTCACTGTGTATAGGGCATGACAAGTACATAAATCACTGTATATGAAAGTATTAAACTAATTAAGTAGATTTTTTAGCACGATTTTTTCCTAAGAGTTATGCATTCCATGAGGTCAGACACCTTTAAGTATTCAAAATTTCATAATTAGACTATTGTTTAATGGCATAAACCGTAGATATCAAGATGGAATCCTTCGAGTTAACTATGCTTTGATGTGTAAGCTACTGGTGTGTAAGAATGAGACCCAAGTTAGATAGATATACTTGCATGCTTATATTTTTTGTAAGTAAAGATGCAGGACCGTAGCACGTAACTGGGTTTTCCAATTATTAAACTAGAATCAAGATGAAACTATACCTATGACAGTGAATCGTTCTATATATATTTAGAGAAAGATATAGGTATGTACATACTTTTAGGTGGAAATAAGTACAAATGTTAATGGAGAGTTAAAGAGAATTCCCTAAAGTAAGAATGATAATACACACCTTTATACGCGCACATAACAGATAGTCAAAATAATTATTGCTATGGTAGTCATGAAGATCCAACCTTGCAATTAAAAGAATAATTAAATGTGCAGAACTGATTTCTTTGAAAATCCCAGAGTCCTTGTCCTTCCAACTCCCGGTCACTGAAATGCCGAAAAGGGATTATTGGTTCTGGATCACCCCTTAGCCCCCGTCCACGTGACCACCACTCTGTGACCACATGCTTAACTTCAAAGCACTACTGGATTTTCACGATTTGGGGAATTTCGATGCAAGCGTTCCTCCTGTTCTTTGTCCTTCGAATCCACGGTTGCTAAAATGTCGAAATATCATGGACCGGGACTTCACATTTCAATTGTCCCGTCCCTTTGTCATTCGAATCCCCGGTTGCCGAAATGCCGAAATATTGTGGACCGAGACTTCACAAGTCAAGTGTCCCATCCCTTTGTCCTTCGAATCCCTGGTTTCCGAAATGACAAAAGGTCTTGGTGTTTGATCAATGGTTCACAATAATCCCTGGGATCTATGGTCCACGATCGACCTCGCTATTTCGCGATTTCACGATTCGCAGTTTTGGGAGACAAGGACCTCTGTCTTTCCAACTTGTGATACCCAAAATCATGAAATGTACCAATGGTCCAGATCTTCCTATGATCGACGGTCAGTTTTCCTCTTGATATTTGGACGTCAAGAAGTCCTCGCCGCTAACCTCCTCGCAGCTCCACCTTATCCAATGACTTGTGGGGTTTTGGCGTTTCTCCTTGAGGACTCTCCACCATCCATTCAGATCTTTGAGATCTCCCCTCCTGGATCTACGCAGTGTTAAAGCCTGTGCTCCTACCTCAAATCTGACTGTCCACAGGATTTTCCACCATGATCCAACACTCGACGATGTTCTTCCTCCTGAGATTTTACTGGCTTCAGGCTTAGATGATTTTCTAAGTCTTCGAAGACTCGGTCTTCGCTCCTTCCAGGGAATGACTTCCTGAATCTCTATAACACTTTATGAAGTGTTATTCCTCCTGAAATTTATCTCTCTGAACCCCAAAGGTTCCTTCGACCTAATTTTAGATATTGCCTATATACATATAAGTATGTTGGAGTAGTTTGAGAGTTAAGGGAAGTGATAGAATTATGGATAGAATTTATCCACATAAGATTTTCTGTTCGAAGTAAACTAGACTGGTGTAATAATGTCATTATGGACAGAAATGAATCTTACCTTCTCTTAAATTCTAAGCTTATATGAAATTGAATTATGTCATAGATTTTTTTTTTATGGTGAATTTGAGGTACATTACATATCACTTAGACCTAGATTTATTTTCCTAGGTTGGGCGACATTTTATTAGGGAAATTGTTTTAAATCTTTCTTATCACATTATTTGTTCTAAGGCCATCTAGGTTTATTCTCTTATTAGTTAACAACGCGACGTTCCCTTCAGGATGTGTTAGGTGTTCCAAGGTGTCACTCGCCTCATTTTGGTTCCCTTTCGCGACGTTCCCTTCAGGATGCACTGTGTTCTCCAAGGGTGCCACTCGCCTCTTTCCATTTTTCTTGCACGATGTGCCCTTCGAGACTCACTACATGCTCCAAGGGTGCTACTCTCCTCTTGACTGACTTGGTAGACATAAACAACCCTGGAGTCAATACTCTGCCAGGTGATCTTATGGGAGACTAAGGGCCTCTAAGGAATAAGGCCCATGCTTTATTGCGCACCCCTTAGAATCATCGTGAGCAACTATCGCAGTCGGTCATCACGACATTGTGGGTATTATCGAACTAGGTAATCGTTAACCTACAGTTCAAGCCACGATGGGAGTGCTAGTAGGTTGTGGTAGGGTTGCTATCCACACCTCTCCCTCAATGTCTCTAGTTATCGTGTGTGACCTCTCTAGTCCACATGTGAGTCTGGTTGGCAAGCTATCCTCAGCTTGCATCATCAACAATTCATGTCAGAAATAATATCCATAATCATATCATCTAATCAGATTCACAAATGTCATATATACAACAATCAAACCCCCAATAGTCCACTCCTTGACTCGATCCAAATTCCAAGGGGTTTCATCGATGCCTCTGCATCCTCGAGGTCCAAAATCTTGCACACTCAAGAAAATCAAGTCAATAGCACCTGTCTATGTAACTATAACAAAATAACATGTCATCAATCCATAATGCCTCATAATCAAAATCAAATGACCAATAGTATATTAATTTGGATCACTTGCAAGCAAGTGTCCTCAAAGAATAAGTTCTCTCAGTGTGCACAAGAGCAGGATGTTACAGTTTTGAATAAGATTACATATCAACAACCGATAGACAAATATTTAAGAGACCTATGTATTTTACCATTATTGAACCCTAAAAAAGACTGTTACTTTTGTAACCAATAGAGAAGTGAAACCTAGTAGGGTATAAAAATAAGGACAATGGTTAAAGTCTTTTACTCATGTTGATAGATTGAGGTATTGATGTCCCTTCTATGAGAAAGAAATGAAAATTAGTTAATTTGTTACACTCATGTTGTTGGACAATTAGTTTTCATTGATGTCAACCCTAGAGGAAGTCGAGAATCCCCTAGAAGTATTGGGTGAAATTGAAGAAGTCTCCAAAGTGGTCCCCTTATGGCATAGCTTCAAGCATGGACCCCAAGGGAAGATGATATGAAGAAGTATTCAATAATCCCTATAAATATGGATGGAAATATGGTTAAGTGTTTAAGTGGTTAAGAAGACCCATATATGTGGTCATGAAGCCTGAAGTGGTTTGAAGAGAAAGAACATGAAGGACATTGCAAATTCATGCAAAACCCTCATATATGGATATTCATCGTCATGTAATTTCCAATGGTATGTGGAATGCCACAAGGTTACTCACGATTGAGAAATTATTCCCTATTAAATATGAATCCCCAAAGTATGTTCAAGAATCCCCAGATATAAGGTCAATAAGTTATAAGTTGGACCTAAAGTCAAGTAAAGGAGAAAAATTTGTTGCAAACAAGAAGTTACAAGTCATCTCAAGATCAAGTAAAGAAGGTGCTTGGAAAAGTACAAATACACATTAATAACCTCTCATGTTCATCATTCAATCTTGTAATCCCTTAGGACAATCATGGAAGTGAATTTAAGAGGGAATATGAAGTGAAGAAGGGATAAATTCCAAGGGAAGATGAAGTATTGTGATGATGTTTTCTAAGGTATGTTTTTTAAAGGTCATCTTACCATTTTCTCTATTACGGTTTTTATATAATGATTAATAAACAAAAAAATTGAGGCTATTGATAAGACATATCAAGGGACCTGTGGTACAAATTTATGCTTCTAGGTCATTGTACTTTTGGAAATACAATCTGTGGAAGTTGGGGTTTGTGACTAATCCAAAAACTAGTCCCAAACAAGTTTTCGAGATAAATTTAAGAAGTGATTTTGGGGGTTATATGTGGACCCATATGGACCTAGGATATTTATGTGAATCATGTTTCTAAGTGTACCTAGGGTGATGATGTTTATGTATTAGTTTTGGTGGATCTATTTTTGATGATGTTTATGTACATCAATTGTGGTGGATCTAGTTTTGATGATGTTGATGCATTAGTTTTGGTGGATCTAGTTTATATTATGATGATGTATCAATATTTGTGATATTAATAGTGACAGATTGATGATGATGTATCAGTATTAGTAATAGTGGAAGTCACAGTTTGATTCTATCACTTATATTTCAGGGCAATAAGGTGGTGCAAGCCAGGAAATTAAAGTCTCCTTCAGGTTGGTTCTTAAGAAACATAGGTGGTTGGGTTTGCATGGGAATATTGGTGTATTCAGATAGAATGTTGGTTCTTGTAGAGGATTTGCATATTTTGTTTTGTTGGTTCTCATAAAACTAGGGGGTTGGTGGCTCCTTCTAATTGGAGATGAAGAATCTAGGGAGTTGTAGCTTCCTTCAGGTTGGAGCCTATAAACTAGGGGGTTGGAGCCTCCTTCTAGTTGGAGATGAATAAATTAGGGAGTTCTAGATTCCTTCAGGTTGGAGCCTATAAACATAGGGTTGGTTCCTCCTTCCAGTTGGAGCTAGATAATTTTGGAATTTGGTGCTTTCGGTGGATGGAATCTTCAAGATATATATTAAAAAGTGTTCCATGGTTTTATCCCATTTGGGTTTCCACGTAAAATTATTGTATAATGTGTATATTTGGTTACATGTTTATAATATCTTGAATGTAATCATAAGTGATAAATTGTTGATAACTTAATTTTTACATGTTTTGATGAAAAATGGTAAAACGTTCCTAATACTAATTCACCCCCCCCCCAAGTATTAGTGAATATTCCAATAGTTGGTTTTAGATTAAGTCCTTTAGAAATAATATAACCACTAGAAGGCATATCATGGAATTCATGGAGTGCACAGATAATGGAGCACTAGTGTTTGATGGTCAGAACTATGTCGTATGGAATTGAAGGATGCAATTATTTTTAGAGTAAAAAAGGTATGACATTCGATACTCAATTGTTACAGGATACAATGCTTCAAAGAAACCTCTGAAGAATGTAGCCAAAAAGGAATTAAAAAATAACAAAAAATAGCAATGGATGCCATCCTAGATGGATTACCTGATTCAATAAAATTCAAAGTGGGAAAATGTTCATCATCCAAATAGATTTGGAATAAGCTACATAATCTCTATTCTATGGAATATCTCCTTGCAACCACATAACCATAGCATGTTGATCTAGATAAAAAATGTGTTGATATATAACAAGAAGAAATAATCTCATCATGTCAGACAAATTCAGAAGAATAATAAAAATCTGAAGTAGATCTTGAGGAAAAAAAAATATGTTCCTTAAGTGAGCTAAAAGGAGAAAGGAAGGAAAACAAGTCCCTCAAGGAATAATTAATCAATACAAAGGAAAATTATGAAGAAGTCCAACATAATGTCATAAATATAAAGGTTCAACTAGAAGAAACCAATGTGATGTAAGAAACCCTCGAAAACCAGTTGGAAGATGAAATAGTGTCAATAAGAAAGGAAGTATATTAGAAAGAAGAGACTTTGAGAATTTATATCAATGAAATATATAAGGAATTAAACAAGGTTGAAGAAAAATGGAGTCAACAAGAAATAAGACTTTAATAATCAAAGAGAATGGAAGAAGTAATGAAGATATAGATGATGAAGGAAGAAGAAGATTGTGAGAAGCATGAATAAGAATTTGTCTCATTAAGGGTTGAAGTTGAGAAGATCAACAAGAACTTGAATATCTCTTAAGTAATAGAATATATTCTCAATTGTCGAAGGTCATCATTCAATAAAGTAGGTCTCGAATACATTGGTGAGGTCTCATGCAAAGAAGATGCAAATTCCAATCTCAGAAATAAAGTTGAAGAGTAGTGTTCCAGGTTACCAGAAAACAAGAAATAAGAAAAGGATAAGAGCTATGAAAACATTCTCAAACAGATGAATAATGATAAAAAAGAGTCAAAGAGGAATGAATTTAGAAGATATACATCTCCAAGAATACTTTCTACCTCATTTCATGAAACATGATTCAATCATTGTGAAGGAACAAATGAAAGAGAATATTGTGATCAACAAAGACATGAATTTAGAAGGACTACATAACAAAGAAGATCATTCACTCCTAGGTATCAAAGTTTATTTCTAGGTTATTTTTTTACTTGTAATAATTTTGGACATAAGGCTATTGATTGCAAATCATATGGAATAAATGTTCAAGCAAGAGATGTTTATGTGGCTCCACACAATATTGAATGTTATAAATGCCACAACTATTGACATATATCTCGTGCTTGTAGAAGCATGATGAAGCTTTCCATGAAGGAAAACATTGATATTATGTACAATATAATTTGGAGAAGGAAAGGAAAACAAGAAGAGAAGGTGAATAAATAAATATCATAGATCATACTCACATGGTTTATAGAGTTCCAAAATCATGACAAATCTATAGGAAAAGAGGAAGATGTCAGAATTCAGAAGGATGATCCTGCATCAGAGAAAGATTATATATTGTTCTAATTTATCTGGCTTGGAGACTCCTACTAAATGTGAATATTTTAGAGGAGGAGTCTAAGAAGCAATTACATATTAGAGAACTATATTTTGAGTAGTTTTAAGTACGTTTTTAAAGATTTTGGGAAGGTAGATTCATAATGGTTTGATGGAAGAGGTATAAAATGTCTCGTGATGGAATGGTTGATTAAGAAACAATTTTTATCCCTGTGTATACTTGCAGAGTTTGATTTAAAGACATACCGGACTAGTGGACATATTTGATTAAACTTGGGGAGAAGGAATATGTAGTGATTAGTTGCAACAAATTTGAAGAAGCTCCAAGAACATTGAAGTGGTAAATTAGTAAACATTCTGTACAGTTGAGTAGAAGAGTCATGGACAGTTGTTGTGACATATGGACAAAGATGAATTTATGAGTTGTTTGTTAGGACTAGAAGACAATACTTGAAATGAAAAAAAGAAGATACATGATAATGGATGAAATAATCAGATCACGAGGAATTGCAGAAAGACTCATTTATAGTATCATCAAGAGGAATGTTCATAAAATCATATGACTCAAAAAATAAGCATATTGACAGGGGGAACCAGCGAGTCTGAGGAAGGAAAGTTGTGAGAAACACAATAATATAGGTGTTGGGAATGTGTTATATTCTTTGCATAAATAAAAACATGTATTTAGCACATATATGTGGGGTCCTTTTTTTTAACAAGAAGAAATCCACAACTTACTAGTATTAAACCAATGGATTCCCTAAAAAATAATGAAAAATAAAATAATTATGATTTTTCAAGAAGGTTTTTTGGTTGGTATAATTTCCCAACGTTCCCATGACCATACAAAATAGATTCCAAATTCTATAACCCCTTGGGGAATATATAAAATAACCATCGAGGGATATAATGACGAGAAGTATTTGGTGCAAGGTTATATTGTTGAAATACAACAAGATTCCCTATTCCTTTTATTCTCTGAGTATCATACCCCAACCTGGAAACTCCTTTTCCATTGTTTATTTCTTCTTATATAGTCATAAGGTGTCTCCTTATCCTTCTTGGGATATCCAAGGAAGAGCCTCATCATTGAGTATATGCTTGAAGGATCTGTGGAGGAACCTGGGCAATCTTCCTTGAAGCAGTGCCAGAAGTGATTCAGGTTGTAATTAACTTTGATATCTGGTATTAATAGAAGAGTTCTCTTTCCCTCCAGTTTTGTGTTCATTGAAATATTGTATGTTATGATTATTCATACTTTATTTGGATATAATACATGATATATATGTTACTTTATTACATAACTACCTCATTGTGACATTTGTCTTGATTTCATTTTACAGGCTTGTTCCAAAAAAGGTCAATAACGCTTCAAAAAGTAGGAGTGGGGATCGACATCGAATGAATGGTTTAAGGTGCACACTTTGTCTTTCTCTCTTTCCCTACTCACCCCCAATGGAAATTAGTTATTTTTCAGTTTTCACATTTTTTATGAGGGAAGATGTCAGTCTTCTCAATATGGTCTTGATCCGCTGTGACTTGACCCTGGTTGAATGGAGGAAAACCTACAGCCATTTAGTTCTTGAAAGGAAAACTGGAGTTACCCTAGCAGACCCCCTTACACATGAAAAACTTCAGTCGTGGCATTGAACTGAATGAGAAAGGGGTTTCCCCCTTGCCGCATCCCATGAGTGGGATTCCACTGGCTTTGGAGAGGGGTACCCCTCAATGACATCCCTTGAAAGGATAATTTTCCTTTCATATGAAAAAATTGACCTTGGAAGGGGTTACACCTTGTTGAAACTACAGACAAGGTGAAAGGGTTAATCTCAAACTCACCATATAGTGTGAACGGGGTCTAAGTGGAAAATAGACTAGCAGACTGGGATATGCTACCCGTATAAGCACTCCATCCCAAGAAGGGGCTATGGATAGAATATGGGAAAGAACCACTCCCAACGAATGGGGACGATGGAGGAATATGACCTCTGACCCAAGGAAATTCTTGGTAGGGAGATAAAGTTCTCCCTTAATCAACACTCGATGCATGAGACATTGTTTAAGAAGAATTCAAAATGTTTAACACATCCATCAATGACATACCATATGAAAAAGCATTTTTTCTTGAAAGTAGAGATGCAACTGCACTCATAGCTTGAGTGGGAAAAATGACCAAAGAAGGAATGTTTATGGTCATAATGACAACACTTTATTGAATGACAATAGTTATTTGACTAGACACACTGGGAGAAAGGATCCCTCTGGTGACAATCGTCATGGTGGGAGTTATATGGACTCCTGACGTAGATGTTGGTGTAGTGTCATCCATATTGGCCCAATGAAGAGGGATACTATCATCCAAATCAGATCTATGAGGTGGGACTTGTAAAAAAGGAAAGGAATAATCCCCAAGAAATGGAGGATTCATATGTGGATCCAATTCTCTAGTTCCTAGATCTTCAACTACTACTTCCTCTAGTTCTTAAGAGTGAACTTCTGGAGATTTTAAGTCGATGATATTTTCCTAACGAGTAAGTACAAAATCTCTAGATGAATCAAGTCGTTGTATTAAATTATGTAGAGGAGAATTATTCCTAATTTCTTCTTCATGGGGAAGGCTTTTATTTTTCATGGGGAAGGCTTTGAATTCTCCTTGATCTATAAGGAGGTTGGTCAACCACTTTGAGGTGTCAACTATCTATGGGACCATGATACATGCCAAACTAAGAAATTCTATGATTGTCAAGCACACTACTAGAAAAATTCCCATATGGAAACAATAGACAAAAGCATTCCTTGTTAATACTCCGACTCGGGTGGATTAGGTCCCGAGATCGCAATAGTCACAAGGAAGAGTAAAGGGCCTTTCGAACGAAGGCACAGGTTGATTAAGTTTCATGGACCAACAAACGAAGTAGTGAGAAGTGGTTATCTCGAGCTACACCAACCATCCTTATCTGGTGAAAGTACCCATGATTCGTGGGGCACCATCCAATAGTAGTGATAAGTGTAATGAAAAATCCACTCCATTTACCATGACAAACCCTTGTAGTCACCTTTTGAGATACCTAGGAATAACCACTAAGGTCACCAACTCACAATTAACATCCGAGGGGTACAATCGATGGTCAGGATAAAATGTATGGGAAGGTTAGTTAATACTTAAGACTCGAAAGAACAACCTCTGATGGAGGTATGGGTACTAAAAAAACCCAATATATGATATTTCCACTATGTTGAGTTAAGCTCCAGAGGGGTCTCTTCTCAGCTCTCCTTCACGCGACCTCAATTTTATCTCTTGCATTAGAGGATTCTCTTGGATATACTTATATGATGGTTAGATTTAGGATATCCCTATATTAGACTCCTACATTTGTCTTATTCCCTTGGAGAAATTTACTCTCCACCCTAAACCAAGGCCCTAGCCTAAACTTGTTCGTATAACCCATAAAAGTGAAGACGTCTAATAAAGTTTTAGTTACTAGTTTATTTAAAGGGTTTTCGTTACTCAACAAAGGAATTTATGAAACTTGAATGGTGTTTATGAAAAACTCCAAAAGTAAATCACTTAATAAAATAATGCAGTTTGAAGTTTATTCAAATGAAAATGGCATGCAACATTGCTTAGAAAAAACACTTTTTCTTTTCAATGATGAAAAAAAATAAAAATTGAATGAAAGATTTGATACATTGCATAATGTAAGCTAGAGTCTCTTTTCAAATACCTAATGCAACAAAAAATTCACAACTTTGCAAACAAGGGTTATTTTCTTTGAAAAAGACTACCACTACCAAAGAAAAATATAAAGCAACTTGGATGCTAGTTAACTAAATATTTTCTTTGAATGATCACATGTAAGGGTTCAAGAAATGGGTAACATGAAAGAAAGCATATATTTGTTATTTTTCATTCTCAAAAGAAATAAAAATAAAAAGATTGCAATTTTTCTTTTATTTTAGAAAGAAGGAAAAATAGGTATAGAGACAAAAAACACTCAGCCAAGAAACCGGTGAAAACTCAGTAATACTGGACATTCAACTAGAGAAAAAAGGTTGATCTCCCAATCAACCTAATAAACCTTATACAAACTGACTGAAGAAATACATTTTTCATTTTTCTGTATAGATTTCAGATTCGAGAAATTAAAATTTAAAACACACTCAGGACACCCAAGCAAACTGAAAGAAACAACCACCACTTCCAGATTCCCCAAAATAATTTTTTGAAAAAACCTACTTTCACACAAGTTTGTGACTATGTGTGCATAAACTCATGTATATCTTCGGGTTGTAATCCTGCAACTCACATATGTATTTGGCTTGTATAAGGGAAAAACGCGGATGAATATGTTCTTTTGGAAAAATAAAATACCACATGAGAAAGGGGGGCTTCCAGACATCCGGGAAAGATCCCTGAGAGGATAAAACTTTACACAAGAACTCAAGAAAACAAATAAAACTACTTAAAGGAGGAGAAAAGAATGACACCCTAGAAAATGACCAAAACTAGTAATTCCTTTTGAGTATGGTCGACATTTTCGTTACTGGGATATTTTCCTCGTGACCTTGGGTCATATCAAGACAGAGCAACACTGTATAAAGAAGATTAAATATACCCTCACAAGCATGCAAACAAAGAATAACTTATTTTTTATAGAGAGAGGTAGGGAAAGGAGAGAGGAAAATGTGTTCACCCTAAACCCTTCATGTGATCTCAATCCCTACTCCTGCTTCTCGAAACGCTCCTAGTATCTACCGGTACAAGACAACAATAAGAGACCTATATTGTGTTGAAACAAGGTAGTTATAGGTCCTAATAACATATATCAAAGGTACACTTCAAAGCATGTATGAAAAAAAATGAACATATCATATTGTGATGACACAACTGAACACAAGATTGGAAGGAAAATATACTCTTCTATTAATCAGTAAAATAAGAGAGTTAACAACCTGACACTACTTCTAGCACCATTTTGAAACCAATCTCCTGTTGGATTACTGAGAGGGGGGTGAATCAATAATAGCGTAATAGTAATAATTTTTCTTCAAATGTTATATCAATGTAGAATTATTATCCAATAATGAGCAGTAAGAAATAAACAATCACACACATACACAGTACACCAGTGTTTTATGTGGAAACCCAAATCGGGAGAAAAAAATCGAATTATTTTTCTTATATGTCTTGAATAATTGCATTCATTGGAAGCACCAACTTCCTTTGTTTTCCAGCTGCAATTGGAAGGAGGCTCCAACCCCCTAGTTTCTCAAGCTACAACCTGAGGGAAGCTCCAACTCCCCAATTCTCTGGATACAACCAGAAGGAGGCTACAACCCCCTATGTTCTCCGACTACAACCGAAAGGTGTCTACAACCACCTGTCCTTGCCCCATCCTACCACCCTGAAGTAGAAGTAGAATTATGGAACCACTGTCACACTATCACTGTGAGATATACCACTGTAAACCTGTACCAATAAATTTGTACCATGCATCAACCTGTACCATGCATCAACCTGTACCTCAACCTGTAATCAACCTGTACCATAAACAAGTGCATCAATCATGCACCAACCTGTACCAAACAACCTGTAATAAACATGTACCATAAACAATTGCATCCAACCATGTACCAATTATGTACCAATCATGTGTTAACTACTCATGAATATGTACCAACATCATCAGCTATACACCTCATGTATGTGCCAACTCATTAACTAATTGTCTCAACCATGTATTCAACATGTACCTCAACCAAAATCCCTCATCAATTTCACAATCCAAATCTTATTTGTATCTCTGTAATAGACCTGGTGTATATGATCACATTCCTGCAAACCTTCCTTAACTTTAACAACAAGAGACTAGCATTTTCATCAAACTTTTCTTTAGTCTTGCATGCCTAGTTTTGGATTAGTCAACAACCCTAACTTGAAGTAATCATATATTTGAACCTGTAATGTATAAAGATATGAAACTGATACACAATGTTCTTCATTTTTTTTATGAAATTCCTCTAGGTTTCACTACTAGGAACCTCTCATAAAAGGATTTATAGAAAAAATGGCATACCTTGCTGAATTCTGGCTTATTCTAGAGATCAACCTTGTAGAGAATGTCCCGCACTAAATATTCATTGAATTGATATGAAAATGTTACAGAGAATACTACAGAATGTACCCTAACCAACACATTTGGTCTCACGGAATTTTGATCTGTTATGAAGAAGTTATGACGTTTTTACCCAAAACACCTTTTTTTGACTAGTTTCAGGACTAGCCACAAACCCTATTTTCCACGGAGTGTAACTCCCAAAATACAACGACCCACAAGATGAATTGCTTACCAAATATATTTGGGTATGTTTTCTCAATGGAATAGTAATTTCACGGTCTGAATCATTATATAAAAAAAGTTATACCGAAAATGGTGAGATGACCTGTAAATAACATACCTTAGAAAGCACCATCAAAAGAATTTTTCCTTCCTTGCATTTCAGCCTTCTTTTCTTCACCTTCCCTAAGAAATTAGTCTTATATATCCTTGGTTACCTCAAACACCTATATATATTCAATATTCTTAAGTGTAATTAAAATGAGAGAGCCTTGCCTCTTATTTATACTCTCCAAGTAGCTTCCTTAAAAACACATTCTAGGTCACTTGGCCCAATTTCATTATTTTAGGGTTAACCACTTCTAATTTCTCCATTAAATTTATTATTGAAATAATTTATTTTGTATTCTCTTTGAATTATAATAAAATCATCACTTAACTTTATTATTTACCTTTTAAAATCTCTTAAACCACTTTGACCTT
Source organism: Picea engelmannii (assembly GCA_009831015.1). Taxonomy (NCBI): domain Eukaryota; kingdom Viridiplantae; phylum Streptophyta; class Pinopsida; order Pinales; family Pinaceae; genus Picea; species Picea engelmannii. The sequence continues at coordinate 2,021,108 of ML777907.1, read as the reverse complement.
TTGGGGCTTCTAGATGACATATGAGGGTCCTCCAACTTCGTAAGGCCATTACTCTCAAACCGTGAGGAGTTATGTGACATTCCACATACCACCAGAAATGGAATGGTATGTACTATCCATATAGAATAGTATTAACTTAAAATGTAGCAGAAATCATACCATTATCCATCAAACAAACTTGGGTCCATTGCCCAAACTTGGGTTCTCCAACTTCACATGGTCATAACTCTCTAACCGTGAGGAGTTATGTGACGTTCTACATACCACCGGAAATGGAATGACAAGCACTATCCATCTAGGATAGTTTCCCTAACAAATTCACTATCCTTCATCTCATTATTCCACAATTAATCATGGGTTTGCTTACTCCACAAAGCGTCTTCCCGTCAAGGCTTTCACCATAAGGGGACCACTTTGGAATTCATCCATATTTACTTCTTATAAACCATGACAAAAAAATAATGATTCATATTTACATCAAACAATCTTGGGTCCATTACCCAAACCTTTGTGCTACGGGTCTTTCTTCAAGGGTTTACATCAATGACAACCAACCTTAATCAACTCCTAATAACATATATCAAAGGTACACTTCAAAGCATGTATGAAAAAAAAATGAACATATCATATTGTGATGACACAACTGAACACACAATTGGAAGGAAAATATACTCTTCTATTAATCAGTGAAATAAGAGATTTAACAACCTAACACTACTTCTAGCACCATTTTGAAACCAATCACCCAGGTTCCTCTTGAAGTCCTTCAAGCAACAAATCGTTGAAAATATTCCTGAGATATTATGATAAGGATAAGAGAGCACCTTGTAACTATATATGATAGGAAGTAACTCTGGAAAATGATTTTCCAGGTTTGGGGGAAACTTGTTAGAGTATGAAGGGGAAGGGAAGCTTGCTAAAGTTTCTCAGCATAACCTTGCACCATCATAATTGTCCTCATCATTGCCCCAAAATATGATTTTATACTCTCCCAAATTAGTTGTGGAGGTTGAAATCCATTTGTATGGGCTTGGGGATGTTGGGAAACGATCCCAACCGAAGAATTGACCTGAAATCCCAGAACTATTTTATTTTTCATTATTTTTTAGGGCATCTGCATGTTGCACACCATAAAGGCATGTATGCCCACATGTTTCTCAAAGGAAACCCACATATATGTTCAAAATTCATGTTTTTTAGATGAATTGGATGAGGCAAGGTGGGATTTTTATTTTTCAATCCAAAGGGAAGGGGTAGTCCATAGCACCGATGCTTAGGTGTGGTATTTTATGCTATATAGGTGTGCGTGGTCTTCTAGTTGTTTTTTTTCTTCTAAAATCATGATCTTCTTCTTGGGTCTTCTTCATCATTAGTTTTTTATTCCATGTTCCTATGAATACACAATATTCTTCGTGATTCTTCTTTATTTTTGGTTTCTATATGTCCTCCTCTAGAGGTTTGCATTCTTATTTCTTGATGGGACCCTTGATGGTACCTACATAACCTCTTTTCTCTATTTGATTTCCTATCATTATAGAGATTGAACCCTCATTAGTATTATTTTGTTTGTATCAAATTGTTGACTTGTCATAGAATGGTTTTTTATTATAGATGATTTCATCCAGTATTTTGGTGTTATTTCCAAAATTTAATTGGGTGTCCTTCTTCTGTAGTTCCTTTCTTAGTGAGACTATTTTAGCTTACATATTCTCTATTATTTTCTTCCTTTTTTCCAGTTTCCTCTTGAGTGTTTCTTCAATCACTTTGTCTTCTTCCACCTGAATCCTTAGATCTATGATATCCTGCTTGGCTTCTTCATAGTTTTTTCTAGGGTTTTCAAAGTCTTCCTTAAGTTTACTTAACACTTCTTTGAGAGACTTGTTTTTCTTCCTTGATATTCTTAGATCACTTAAGGAACTGATCAATTCTACCTCAAGATTCACTTCTCCTTATTCTTGATAGTCTCATTCATTATTTTTAGTAGTTTCCTCTTGAGTCTCTAACACCATGAAGAGTAATATTCTTGAGTCACTGTCACTATAATCAACTTCATCGAATGAGGAGCTATCGTCTTTTGAATAAATTATTTTGTTTTTAAAAAATATTCCTTTATATTTTTCCTTGTCTCTTTTTTGATATTTCTTTTTTTTCTTAGGAAATTCTTCTTCATCACTATCTAAACCCCTTGCATAAGGAAATTTAGAAGAAAAGTGGCCAACTTTAACACAATTATAGAATTTCAAAGGAAGGTTGCATTTGTACTCGGCAGTTCCTCCTTTCATCTTTCTCACAATGTTGGCTTATTCTTCATTTTCTGAATCATCATTATTGTTGGACCAGGGTTTTGACCTTGGCTTGTTCCTTCTTGTCTTCTTATAGGATTTGAAATATGCTTCCCTTCTGGATGGATTTTCATGTTCTGTTATATTCTAGATGGATGGAATTTGTTTGATTTGAAGTAACTAAATGTTTTTCATCACATATGTGTATGAGAGCTTTAACTAGATTTCTTCTCGAGGAGGATGGGTCATCCCAAACCGGGAGAAAAACTTTATATTCTTTGTCTCCATTCCGTTTCAATAATTCTACAATGGTCTCTTCATAACTATTGTATGTGTTCCAAACTGGACTTACTATTGTGTGAACTGACCAGTCTACAATGTCAATTGGAGAATCCAGAACTTGGTAATTGATAGAAAATATAAAGTATGAACATGACCTGTTTGAAGGGATATAATATTTAAGTAGATTTTAGAGGTAAATAAAACACTATAATATAGGACAATTGGAACTAAGATAAAATAACAAAGATAAATACAAAAACATGAACCACAAAAGATATAATTTGATAAAGGTAAGATCGGATTAGATTTCATAAAAACACAGCAATAACAGGAACTAGGAGACTCACAAATAACACAAATTACAGTATGCCACATAAAATAAATAACCATGTATTACTCCAAAATAAGAAGGAAGGTATTAAAATACAAGTAAAATAATTATGTGATTTAATTTTATTGCATTAGATTCTCTTTAAAAAAAAAACATTTTTCTTCGGGTGTGGTTGGTTTTGAAGATCTTCACATAAAAAAAGAGTGTGGTTGGTTTTGAAGACCTTCACATAAAAAAAGAGTTGACTTCCATCCATAAATAAAGTGTTTTTCCATGATATCAAATCTAAGCATTTCATATGCAAATACTATTTTTTGAGAAGAACTTTGTGGAAGGTTGTTTATTATTTGTCCATGATATAAAATTTAAACATTTTACATGCAAAGAGTATTTTGAAATAGAATCTCATGTAAGGTTACCACATCCAAAAATGTTTCTTAATATTAATATCTACAATATTAGAAAAAAGGAGAACAATATTGAGAGCTCAAATTGTAGCTATGGTTATTTTTCATCTATGCAGAATGTTTCATTGACTTGACTCCATCTTTATGTTGATCAACTAACTTTATTATATTCATTACAATTTTATAATAATATCTTATTCCATAATTTTTTTTATTATCTCGAATCTAATCAAAACACTGGATACTTTGAAGTAAATTTTTTAATAAATTACACATTGTATATAAGAAATGATGTTATTTTCATTTTCATTTTAAATAATCGAAATTAATTTATAGTATATAATCAAAACAGAAAAAATATATTTTTTAATGATAAAACATTTTCATTATTAATAATCAAAATTAATTTTCATCAAACAATCAAAATTTATTTTAATTACGTTGATAAGCATACCCCTATTAGAATTGATGGATTAATCAATCTTTTAACTAAAATATTTGATCTCATGGCCACAAATTAAATATGTTGGTATATTCTCATTATCATCTCCAAATAAAAGAATGAGATTTCTAGCATTAAGTCCCTTGCATTTATGAGTTTGAACTTTTATCATTTTTTTGTTTACTTTTTAACTTTTACATGATATGATTAATATTTTACTAACAAACCATTTAACATTTATATGTTTCAATTTTATGTGCGGATAAATTTTAGGTACATGGTCTCATGTAATTACCAAGAATAATTGTTCTAATCAATGCTATCCATTTTAATAAAACACGATTCAATTCATATGTTGTTCTACTTGCACAACTATACCTCCACAATTTCTCTAGCAAAACTATACTATAAAATAAGGAGACAAAGCGACCTGGAGGAAAAGATACATTATTGTTCTAGAGAAGACATTGATCGAGATAGAGGGTGACATTCATCAGCACAACACAAGGACATTGTTGCTTGGAAAATTGTAACCGAGTTATGCACAAAATCTTCCTTTCTGACTTTTGTCAATGTATTTTGTAATGTATTTCTTCCATAGTCACTGTCATAGTTTATTAGTATTTCTCATATGGTTTTGTGGATACACAAACATTAGTTTATCTCTTTTAAAATTCTTGAGCTTCTCTGGAGTGAACAAGTCTGCAATGCCCTCTAATCCCTTAGCTTCACTTATGAAACCGTAAGAGAAATACTAAAACCATAAAACCGTGAGAGTGTATATGACATAAATATATTACATAATACATTGACAGAAGTGAGAAAGGAAGAATCTATGCATAACTCAGTTGTATTTTTCCAAGCGACAATGTCCTTGTGTTGTGCTGATGAATGTCGCCCTCTGCCCCAATTAATGTCTTCTCCAGAATAATAATTCATTTTACCCTCCTGGTTTTCTAGTCTCCTTATGTGTTGGTATAGTTGTGTAAGAGAAATTGTGGTGGTATAGTTGTGCAAGTATTACAACATATGAATCGAATTGTGTTTTATTAAAACTGGTTATTAAAATGATTCTTATTGATTAAAATAGTTCTTCCTAGTAAGTAAAGGACACCACATACCTAAACTTGAAATGTGTAAATTATAAATGGTTTGTTACTAAATTATTAATCGTATAATGTAAAAGTTAAAAAGTAAACAAAAAAATACTGATAAAAGTGCAAATTCATAAATGCAAGGGACTTAATGCTAGAAATCGGATTCTTTGATTTAGAGATGATGATGAGAATATGTCATCATCTTTAATCCATGGCCATGCAATCAATTTTTTTAATTAAATTATTAATTAATCCATCGATTCCAATAGATAGAACCTATTGGCATAAATATTAAAATTATAAAAATATTTATATTTATTTAGAATAGTCAAATAATTAGTATTTGTAAATTAATAATTAAGTACTTGCACCCATATATCTTCATTAATAAGTATGTTTCTAATTAATTTAAGTTTTTATGTAAAGTAGATTCACTTTATTCATATATCAATAGTTATATATCTCTATAAGTTGATCAAAATGTATGATAATTTAAAAACGCTTATTTTAATTTTTTTTAATATATAATTTTTTTTTTTCATATAGAAATAAAAAATTAAAGTTAACTATGTGTTTCCTTACTTTTTAATTCATGAATGCAAATATTATTATTAATTTTTTTATCCAAAAAAAATATAAAACCAAAACACATTAGTTTTAAATTGCATCATCATCTACATCTTTATCATAGTCTTTAAAATAAAGTTCATACCTTAAATATCATAAATTTTATTATAGAATTTACTCTACAATATACAAAATTTACACTCTTCTTTTTCAAAATGTACAAACTTTTCACCAATTTGAGAATTATTGTAAGTGGTCATCATCAAAATAGTGAATCAAGTTAAAATAAGATCAATTTAATTACAATATTTTTATTATTTCAATTAACAACATCATTATGAAAACTCCCCTCACATTACTTCAACATTCTCATTAGCCCACTTACGGTTTAGGGGGTATGTCAACTTTAAAATTTTGTACTATTATTTTCTATTTCAATTTGTTTTTATTTTTAGTTTTTTAGTTTTTTAACTTTTTAAGTTTTTTTCTATATTTTTTTAATTTTCTTAATATTTCTATTAATCTTAGTATTATATATATATTATTTTTGGGGTTTTAGGGGGTTTTTAATTTTTTTTAAAAACAAATTTGACTTACCTTTTTTTTTTTTTTTTTTTTTTT
>ML777907.1:1939444-2014763 GCA_009831015.1 Picea engelmannii | reverse complement strand
TTATAGATTTTTTATTTTTATTTTATGTTTGTTTTTTGTTTTTTTTTATCACTTTTTGTTTTTTTTATATATATATATATATATATAACTTTTTATTTTTAATTCCAATCATTCTCATTTTCTTAGTTTTGTTATTTTCTTAGTTTTGTTATTTTCTAACTTTTCTTAAAAAAATTAATTTGAGTTATAGTTTAAAAAAATGGATGTTTTTATTTTTTATTTTTTTAAAACCAACTTTGATATTGTTTTTTTAATTTATTTATTTATTATGTAAATTTTACAAATTTATAAAACTATTTTTTAATCAATTTTGTAGTCTTTGTCCACAATGACAATAGTGGTTAACACAACTAGTTTGAATTTTAAACAATGCTAAAAAATGGTACTATCAATAGCACCACTTTTTAATTTAGGGGTAAAAATAGCCTCAAAATGTGACCTCTAAAAAATGAGAACTTTGGAGGGTTCTCATTAAGTTGGTAACTTTGTTATATTTCATGACTTACACTATATCTTTCCTTTTGTTGGAAACAAAAGTTTTATGTTAGTTTTGTGTGTGCCACAAGTGAACATTATGTGTGCATATACATTGTACGACACAAGGAAAAATCAACGATAGTGCTAGCGAAAGGAATAAGTTATGTGTGTCAACCAAGTTTTGTATGACACACAAAGGATATAGAATATACTGTATGTAGAACAAATATGATAATATATTTAGGAATCTTATTGAATGATGAACAAGAACATGCCGAAGGATTGTGGGAAAGATTATGGATGAGCTAAAAAGTTAGTTAGGAGTGCCATGCTCCAAGGAGGGTGCGTGGGATGCATGTGCGTAGAATAAGCATACGGATATGACATTCATCAAAGAGAGTGGAGAAAAGAATAAAGTGGCAGAAAGCTTGAGAAAAAAGGGAAAATAGAGTTGACTGCAACATGAAGAGATAAAATTCTAGTTTTGAGTCCATTTTTGTCTAAGATTTTTATGAGTTTTTGTAATGAGCTAGAAAATGGCTTAGGAGGAGAAAAGAAAAGGATATTGTGTATAGAGCATGGTTCCTATTCTATGTATATATTATTTTGTATCTACACTCTTTATTTATTTATGCAGAATATAGTGTTGAAAGATTATGAATGGATGAAAGTGTGAAAGCCTAAGAGTTTTCCTTGCATGCAATGTACCTTCACATCCAAAACAAGACCAAATGGTATCTATGATTCTTATGGCATCTGGGGTGAGATATTATTCATTCCTCAAATGAAGATTCAATATGTTGACACCTTAGGTTTTCATTTGTCAAATATTGGCGAACCTTGGGTTTTCAACCATCCGATGATAGGAGATATCCATACAAACAAATGGTTTTGTTGTTGGGACCTAAAGGTTTTGTATTGCATGATGAAGGGAAATAATGAGGTAGAATCCATCTCGGGAGGAAATACAAGATTGGTTATCTGATAAGGAAGATGACTTTGCATGAATAGATACCAAGGATTTGATAACCAACGTCGAACACTGGAAACATAGGTATATCTACACAGATTTGCATGAACTTTTATTTTATGACTTTCCTTGTTTGTTATATGAATGGTTGAAGAGGAAGATAACTATTAAAACTACTTTGAGAGTCCAAGAACCACTATTATGGGACAAGAATACAACCAATAGACTAAAATATGTGTATAATAAGTGGGCTCGAGAAATAAAATTTTGTTCAACCCAGTGAAGGAAGGGTACATTGTTGATTTGTCCATCGAATGCAGTGATTCCTTTAGCGAGGATGAAATAAATATTTTTTAAGGCCATCAAAACAGACTATTTGAAAAAATTCCCTTATCGATCAATATGTTTTTCACATAATAAGGATTGATGCACATGGATCCTGATAAGATAGTTGAGTAGAACCTCTCATGCAGAGGGGAGTGATGTAAACAAGGGGGAAAAAGAGAGAGAAAATGGCTCTAGTCAAGAGGATCCAAAAGATGTTGAGATGAGGTGAGAAGAAAATGGACCCATAAGAGAAAATGTTAGGGACCTAACCTCCCTAACCCCTCACATAGGTAGAATAATATAATTCCATGTAATAAAGGCCAATATTAATAATCCCTTGCAATAAGGAAGAATAAGTCAAATGTAAGAATACCTAATAGAAGCTTCTTCTTCTACAAGGATCTTCCTCTAGATTGTTCTTTTGGATAGACAGATTTAGTATAAATAGAAGTAGAGGGTATGACAAATCTTGTCTTGAATATTATTGTAATAGAGCTCTCCTCTGCTGGAGGTTTCCCCCTCGAAGAGGCAAGTGAACATTTTTCTCTATAATCAAATTTCTCTTTCTGGTGTTATTCTGGTATTATTGTGGTATTGTTATGGTTATATCATTGTTTCTCTACCATTCTAGCTAATTATTTATGTTCTCCATACTATTTTATATCTAGAATACTACAAGTTGTATCAGAGAACCTTCCTCGACAAAATATTGTGGGTTAATTTTTTTTCCAGGGTAGATACGTATTTAGACGTCTTAAAGATACAAAGATATTTCATTATGTGCATTTGTTATGCGCATAAACCCGTGGTCTGGGATTCATACACATCGGAAATACAAGTGGTACTTAAGAACACATTTGTTGGTCACCCTTGTAACCCCTGTTGGTACCCCTTCGAGTTGTAGTGCATCATACAAAACCTATATATGGATCAAACTAGATCTCTTGAAGCCCTCCATAGATAAATCGATCGGCCACCTAACTGCTATAGTGCCACCGATAACAACACTTGGGAAGATACTCTCTACTACCTGGGTAGTTGAGTAGTAGAGCTAAGGGTACAGTCTAGCCTCCTTAGTTGGTTCCTTAATATATTGGGTCGAGTACTATTGTTGGACCCTGCATGTATATCAGAGAGATAAATCATAGGGAAAACCCTTTTTTGTAGAACCCTTGAATACCCTAACCCTTGGGATGAAAAAAAAACTAGAACAAACCAGATTTATTTATGTGCAACTGTGTCTTCTTCATTCGGGTTGTGAAATTACTACACATTTCTTCCTATTAAGCATTTGGGAATTTTGTCACTGCAGTATTCTTTAGGTCAGAGTATAACTCCGCAAGAGTAAAAAATAAAAACAAAAGAAAATAAATAGTACCTATCCCACTGGGTTCCTCTCTTTTCCTCGATTCCAGTGATACCTATCATCTTTAATCCAATTTTTTTTTGTGGACTTGACCCATCTCTGACACCCTTATTTGGATCCTATCCCTTTGGATCCCCTTTTTCTCCCTGATCGTCGTGGTACCTATAATTTGACACCCTTTTTTCTCCCTGGTCCCACCCACCCCTCTAGACCCCTTTTGTTTTCCCTATACCATTTTCCTGCTCCTTTTTCCAAATGACTACCACATGAGCCCAAGACGCCAATGCCTTAATTGTTGACAACCATCAGAACAAGGGATCCATCAAGAAGCTCACTTCCAACATTATCTCCATCAATTAAACTATTGAGATCCTCAAGGAAGAATGTTCCCACATCAAAGACCTCAAGGAACAATGTTCCCACATCAAATACCTCAAGGAACAATGGTCCTACCTCAAAGACATAAAAGAACACTTCCCAGGCCATTCCCAAAACCCTTCCTCTTCTGAACAACCATTTTATCAAGATGACCATGACTCTTCCCATTACCAAGGCCCTCATACTACCCACTTTTCTCAAGACCTCCACCCTCCTAGAATTGAGGTGAACAAATTTGATTCATTGGATCCTACAGGATGGGTCAACCAAATGGAACATTATTTCTCTTTGCATGGAATTACTAATGATTTAGCCAAGCTTTATTATGGTTTCCGACATCTAAATCCAGAACGATGGAAATGGCAGCCATGGTAAAAAAAGGAATGCCAAGGGTATCTTCCTTAGAAATAGTTTTTTTCCAAACTTTATGACCTATTTGACTTTGACACCCACCATTTAGGCCATTTGACCAAGTTAAAGTAGTCTGGGAAGAATTTATTGCCACATTTGAGCACTTGGCTTTCAAAATGGTGGGCATGTCAGATTCTTTCTTTAGGGAATGCTTTATTAGTGGCCTCGAAGATGAAATTTGTTCCCATGTTCTCATGGCACACCCACAAACATGGTTGGAAGTTACTCAACAAGGCAAAGAATCCAAACATATTGTGTCCTCCCAGACCCGCAAACCCTCCTTTCCTCCTCACCCTAAAACCACCCATTTTTCACCTTCTGCACCTCCCCTCAATATCCATAAATTAACCAAGGTTGAAATGGTTGAACATCAACTCAGGGGTATTTTTTATAATTGTGATGACAAATATTTTCACGGGCACAAGTGTAAGGAACAAAATCCTTTTATGTTTGTGACTAAGGATCTTTCTGAAGAAGATGTTTTTGTTCCTCCTATGGAGGAACTACCACTTCCATCTGACCTCACCCCACTCTATGACCCACCCGAAGTTGAACCATTTATTTCACTTAATTCCCTCACTGGCTTCTTTGCTCCCCAGATTCTCAAATTAATTTGTTACATCAAAAATAGAAAATTCATCATCCTTGTAGACAATGGTAGCACCCATAACTTTATTTATCGCCACATTTCCCAAGAATTCAATTGTTACATCCGTGTAGTCAATAATTTTTAAATCATGATTTCCAATGGTGGTTCCATGAAATGTGCAGGATGATGTGAAAATGTGCAACTCCAAATTGGTCAATATCACCTTAAATCCCATATTTTTTCTATATACATGTGTGGTTGTGACATTGTTCTTGTTTCCTAATGGTTACGTACTCTCATCCCCAGTCTCATGGATTTTAAGGAATTAACCATGCAATTCCAATAGGAGGGACCTCAATATAAGTTCCAAGGCATCACAGTAGGCTCCCCTAAGATCATCAGTTCCTATAGAATGGAAACGCTCATCAATAAAGTTATTTCAGGAATTATCACTCAAATCCACTCCATTGATGTCGTTGAGACACCTTCAATGCATCCCTGTAACAACCCTAGATAAATAGTTGCATAGGGACTATTAAGTATAATTAATTAGATAATTAACTGTCATAATATGTTTTAGTTAAACAATGATTAGTTATTAATAATATTATTTATTTATTAATTAATTGTTTATAACTGTTGATTGATTAATTAATTAATTAATTGATTACTTAACACATTCAATGATTTGGGTAATAAATTAAATGGCTTAATAACTTTAATTTATTATGAAACTTTACGTATGACAGGAAAGGATAAGATAATAAAGGAAAGGGGATAAGTTAATAATGGGGAGGATAAGGTAATTAATGGAGGATAGGGAGTCGGTGAATGGGGGGAAATATGACAGGGAAGGGTCCTACGAGAAGGATCATGAAAAATTGGGGAGGAGAGGAATGTATGTTGGTCGTTGGATATTTTTTCCTGGTTTGGAGGAGTTTGGGTTTGGGGGTTTTGGTGAACCATTGCAATGGGCACCGGGTTGCTAGGGGTTTTGGGCACGGGGGCTAGGATTCCTTACGGTATCCTGGAGCTAGGGAGTTGGACAGGATGCTCCTAGTTGGTTGGGTGGTTAGTCGGTTTGGGTAGGGTTTGGTCAAGCAACAGGCTGGACAAGGCAGTAGAGAGGACAACCAGATCAGCGGGAATTAGCATCAGGCAGAGGTATTTTTAATTATGAATTTGCTGGGTTATGTGGATGATTATTAAATTTATTTCATGCTGTGGATAAATTTAATTTTATGTTGAATATTATATGATGATTAATGAATTGCTTATGAATTGAAAGAAATATTAATGTTTAAATTATGAAATTTTTAGGCTTGCTTAAATTCTGGTTCTTACACTGGTGCAACCCCCGACAAACTCTGGAAGTTTGATCTTCTGCAGTTCTCTAGTGATGTCTTCGGGTGGAGGTTCCCCCCCTGAATCCCTCGATGCTTCTAGATTACCCATTCCATATCGTGGGGGTTCCACTTTGATCCTTGTTGGTTTTCGCCCCTTTAATTTCTCATTTGTGACCTCCAAAGAGCACAATATGAGAGCTAGTTCCAACGATGGTGGCGGCGACGCTGGTGGTGTTGGAAGTGCCTACGACGATGCTCCTCTACTTTGATTCCCTCGAGTCCTAACCATCCTGTATGATTTAACCTTCATCAACCAAAGTTGTTAGGGTGAGTTCAAGGACGTTTCACATTTGCGCAACTTAACTAGAAAACAGGGTTAGGCGTAAGTTTCTTTTTACTTGTCTGTAAACAGACGTTGCTCTCTTTAAAGGAGGTGGCTAGGTCAGGGATAAAGCATCTAATATTGATTTATTCACCTAAGAAAACTATTGACTCCCTCGCCCGGTAGTTATGCTAGCATTGTACCCTACTCGCTAATTCCTCTAACTTACCCTCCTAGTGTGCATGAAGCCCCCTCCCGCTTATCTTGTTCTAAGTCTTTATAATTTGCATTTACAACTAATTAAGGTGACTTCCAACCTAATGTTTATGAAATGAGTCTAAGGCTATCCTTCGATGCTTGACTCGTGGGATTTCCTTGGCCTGTTGTACATATGCACTGAATTGTGTGTCTCTGTGGCTGCAGGTGCGAGTCTTGAGGATTGTAGAGTGGTTTTCGGGCATTGGAGCTTAGCGCTTGTGCGTTGTGGTTACATATTGTTTCTGGACTTGTGGTCGTAAGATGTAGTGAGCCTGAGGCTATGCATTGAATCTTGGTGCTTGTGCATTGGGATTTGGTTCTTAGCTCGTGGACTTGGAGATTGGGCCTCGGTGCAATACTTTGAAATTTCTTATTAAATTAATCACCTTAGTTTTAAACCTTAAACTAAGGTTTTAAACCTAAATTTAAACTATATTGTTTAAATCTTTAATTCCTTAAAACTAAGGTTTAAAACTTAAATCATTAATTTAAAGTATATAATTTAAATTAATTCTAGTGCTAGCAAATTGTTAAGATTTTATTTAAAATTTATGGTAGGAACCTAAATTAATTTAAATCATGTAATTTAAATCTTCAATTTAATATATGTAATAATTTAGATCTTTAAAATTTATAGTACGTTTAAAGCCATGATATTAGTTAAATCATTTATTATTATTATTATTTTTATGTAATATTTTGATTTATTTATTTATCGTTTTGTATAAAAAAAATATAATTAACAAAAAATTATTTAATTAATATCATGGCTTTAAACGTACTATAAATTTTAAAGATCTAAATTATTACATATGTTAAATTGAAGATTTAAATTACATGATCTAAATTAATTTAGGTTCCTACCATAAATTTTAAATAAAATCTTAACTATTTGCTAGCACTAGAATTAATTTAAATTATATACTTTAAATTAATGATTTAAGTTTTAAACCTTAGTTTTAAGGAATTAAAGATTTAAATAATATAGTTTAAATTTATGTTTAAAACCTTAGTTTAAGGTTTAAAACTAAGGTGATTAATTTAATAAGAAATTTCAAAGTATTGCACCGAGGCCCAATCTCTAAGTCCACAAGCTAAGAACCAAATCCCAATGCACAAGCACCAAGATTCAATGCATAGCCTTAAACTCACTACATCTTATGACCACAGGTTCAGAAACAATACGTAACCACAATGCACAAGCGCTAAGCTCCAATGCCCCAAAACCACTCTACAATCCTCAAGACTCACACCTGCAGCCACTGAGACACACAATTCAGTGCATATGTACAACGCGCCAAGGAAATCCCATGAGTCAAGCATCGAATGATAACCTTAGATTCATTTCATTGACATTAGGTTGGAAGTCACCTTAATTAGTTGTAAACGCAAAGTATAAGGACTTAGAACAAGATAAGCAGGAGGGGGCTTCATGCGCACTAGGAGGGTAAGTTAGAGGAATTAGCGAGTGGGGTACAGTGCTAGCATAGCTACCAGGTGAGGGAGTCAATAGTTTTCTTAGGAGAAGAAATCAATCTTAGACGCTTTATCCCTAACCTATCCACCTCCCCTAAAGAGATTAACCTCTGTTTACAGACAAGTAAAAAGAAACTTATGCCTAACCCTATTTTCTAGTTAAGTTGCGCAAATGTGAAACATCCTTGAACTCACCCTGACAACTTTGGTTGATGCAGGTTAAATCATACAGGATGGTTAGAACTCGAGGGAATCAAGGCAGAGGAGCATCGTTGCAGGCATTGCCAACACCTCCATCGCCGCTGCCACCATCGTCGTAACTAGCTCTCATACTGCGCTCTTTGGAGGCCATAAATAAGACTTTAAAGGGGCGACAACCAACCGGGATCGAAGTGGAACCCCCACCATCTGGAATGGGTAATCTAGAAGCATCAAGGGATTTAGGGGGGGGGGAACTCCACCCGAAGACATCACTAGAGAACTGCAGAAGATCAAACTTCCAGAGTTTTTCGGGGGTCACGCCAGTGAACGCGCAGAAGCATGGTTGGAAGGCATGAAAAGGTGTTTTGCCTTAAGTTACTATGAGTCCACCTTAAAGGTGAAGATAACGATTTTTCAGTTAAGAGACAGTGCCTTGAACTGGTGGGGAAACCTGGAAAGACAACTGCATCTTACCCCAAACACCGTATCTTGGGAACTTTTCGAGGAGAGCTTCCGAAGGAAATATCTGCCAGGTTACTATGAGGAACAACAGGTAGGAGCGTTTCATGCTCTAGTACAGGGAAATAGGATGGTAGAGGAATATGAGATTAGGTTTATGGAATTGGTCAAGTATGTTTGATATATGGATAATGACCAACGACAGGCATAACGCTTTGTCTATGGGCTAAACCCTTAGATAACGGCTATGGTGCAGATGTGGAAACCGTCTTCAATAGCGGAAGTTGTGGAAAATGCACGTTATGCAGAGGAACACATGAATTTAATCGGAGGTATGAGACCGACCTTTCCGCATCATCCTGAATTCGTAGGGAAGCCCCCTAGGACATTTCCCAAGGGAGGGGGCTCAAGGCCACCTCCATATGGTAACAGAGTCACACCAAGGACAGTAGCCGCAGGGATTTCAATGGCAGCGAGTGAAACATCTCGTTCATCACCAACAACGCAAACAGGTCCATGGTCATCTCAGGGAACAACTAGTAGGGGTAGGGGTTCCAAGGGAAGGAACTCATTTCAGAGATAGTCACAGAACATTGCACAGATTCAATCTCGTGTTACCTGTTGGGGATGTGGAGGACCCCATTACCAGCGTGACTACCCAGATTTACAATCAGGATTTGTGCATAGGGAAGGAAAGGCCCCGATGGGAAGAGCAAGTAGCAGCCACCAGATTTACGCAATGGTTAATAATTGCCACGTCGAACATCAATCCATGGTGGTGGATTCGTTTGGTACACTAAATCATATCAATGTTAATATTTTATTTGATTCTGGTGCGACAGATAGTTTCATTTCACCATCTGCATTAGAAAAGAGTGGGTTGGCAGCCTACGAGCATGATGACTTTAAACAAGTCGAGATGGCTTCGGGGGAAAAACAAGCGGTAGGACCTAGCGTTGATAATTATATAATAGACCTGGGAGTGTGTACTACCAGGTTGAAGTTATATGTCACTTCTCTCAGGGCGTACGATCTAATCATTGAAATGGATTAGTTAGAATCTCATTGAGCTTTGGTAGATTGTTTTGCAAAAAGGGTGCTTTCTGTCGACGACGAAGGAAGGCCAGTGGATATCCAGGGTGTACGGAGAAAGGTGTCTCTACGCTTTATCTCAACTATGAAGGTTAAGTGATGCTTGAGGCAAGGGTGTCGACTATATGTAGTGGAAGCAGTGAATGAAAGGAAGGGACCCTCATTAGATCAGTACTCGGTATTGTCAAAATTTAAGGATGTTTTTCTGAACGAGTTACTAGGGTTACCTCCTGAGAGGGAGCTTGATTTTACTATTGAGCTAAAACCTGGTGCAGAACCAATTTCCAAAACTCCGTATCGGATGACAGTGCCAGAACTTTGTAAGTTGCAAATGCAGTTGAAAGAGTTACTAGACTTAGGGCTAATAAGGCCCAGTGTTTCACCTTGGGGTGCACCAGTAATTTTTGTAAAGAAGAAGGATGGATCCTTATGACTATGTATATATTACAGGGACTTGAACTTTTCTACAGTGAAAAATAGGTACTCGATGCCATGAATAGATGACCTCTTTGATCAGATGAAAGGAGTAGCAGTATTCTCAAATATCGATTTGCGATGAGGGTATCATCAATTAAGGATTAAGGAATGTGATATCCCAAAAACTTCCTTTCGAACTTGGTTTGGACATTACGAGTTTGTCGTAGTACCTTTCGGATTGACCAATGCGCCAGCAATATTCATGAGCCTCATGAACGGTGTATTCAAGACGTACTTAGACCATTTTGTACAAGTCTTTATAGATGACATCCTCATATATTCCAAGAACGAAAGAGAACATGAGGAACACTTACGAGTGGTGTTATTCTGCCTTAGAGAGAATAAATTGTATGGTAAGTTGACGAAGTGTTCCTTCTTCTAGAAAGAGATCCACTATTTAGGTCATATCATTTCCGGTGAAGGAATCTTTGTGGACCCAGAAAAGGTAAAGGCCATTATGGAGTGGCTAGTGTCAAAAAATGCCCATGAGGTGAGAAGCTTCATGGGGTTAACAAGTTATTATCAGAGATTTGTGGAAGGATTCTCTAAAATAGTGAAACCCATCACCACTTTACAGCGCAAGGGGGTCATGTATGAATGGACAGAAGAATGTGATAGTGCATTCATTGAGCTTAAGAGGTTACTAACTAGTGCGCCAATTCTACGAGTGTCGGATATGGAAAAGGACTTCACAGTCTGCACGGATGCCTTGAAGCAAGGGCTGGGAGCCATGCTAATGCAAGATGGAGGAGTGATAGCTTATGTGTCAATGAAGTTGAATAAACATGAAGAGCTTTAAGCTACTCATGATTTAGAGTTGGCAGTTGTAATGATAGATCTGAAACTTTGGAGGCATTATCTTGTGGGGTGAAACTTTGAGCTCAAAACGGACCATCAAAGTTTAAAACATCTCTTCACTCAAAGGGATCTGAATGTCAGGCAAATGTGATGGAGTGAGTTTATGAGCGAGTACGATTTTGGTATTTCATACATCAAGGGAAAGTAAAATGTGGTTGCAAATGCCTTGAGTAGGAGACCACGTGTGTTCTCCTTGGTACCCTTAAAAGTCAATCTGAGAGAACGTGTGTTGACGCAACTCCAAGAAGACAACTGGTATTTAAAGGTTACTTCAAACCTCCAGAGTGGGAGGAAGTTAGATCCAAAGTATGAAGGATATAGTTTGGAAGAGGATAGACTATTGAGATATAGGGGAAGGATGTACATCCCTGAGAATGGGGATATTCGAAGCATCATACTGAAGGAAGCCCATAGAGCACTTTATTGTGCGCATCCGGGTGTGAAGAAGATGTACTCATACATGAGAAAACTTTTTTTCTGGGTAGGCATGAAGCACGATATAGTCCATTTCGTCGCCAAATGCCTAGAGTGTCAACAAGTGAAAGCCGACCACCATCACCCGGCACGCCTCCTACAACAACATGATGTCCCTATGTCCAAGAGGGAAGTCATCTCTATGAATTTTTTTGTGGGTTTGCTTCTCACATCTCATAGACACAATCCCATTCTTGTGATAGTGGATAAGTTAACCAAGAGTGCTCATTTTATTCTAGTTAGAGACACTTACGATGTCACTAATGTGGCGCGTGTGTTTGTAAGTGAGGTTATCTGTTTGCATGGGATACCTAAGAAGATCATTTCAGATAGGGACTCTAGATTCACTTCTAGGTTTTGGACAAGTTTGCAGTCAACATTGGGGACTCAGTTGAACTTAAGAACAACTTATCATCCTGAAATAGATGGGAAAATTGAGAGAGTAAATCAAGTCATGGAAGACATGCTCAGGATGCATGTCATGGATAATCAAACCCATTGGGAGAAGTACCTACCTTTGGTAGAGTTTTCCTACAATAAAAATTTTCATAGCTCCATCGGAATTCCACCCTACGAAGCTCTATATGGAAGGCCATGCAGAATGTCATTGAGTTAGGATAGACTAGAAGATTGAGTAACAGTTGGGCCAGAATTGATTCAAGAGATGGAGGAACGGGTGATTTAGATTAGGCAAAGACTAAAGGAAGCACAGGATAGGTAGAAAAGTTATGAAGATGCACACAGGACCGACCGAAGTTATGAAGTGGGAGACCAGGTTTTCATTCGTATTAGGCCTAATAAGAGTACCATACAGTTCGGGAAGGGGACAAAGTTGTCACCTCGATTTATAGGACCATTCAAAATCCAAGAGAAAATTGGACCCGTTGCCTATCGTCTCGTACTGCCACCCCACTTGCATAAAACTCATAATGTTTTTCATGGATATGTTTTATGTCATTATGTTGTTAATGAATCACATAAACTAAATTGGAAGGAATTGTAGGTATCGGACGTGGGAACTCTCACGGTAGAACTGTTACGCATATTGGACCATAGAGTTCGACAGCTCAGGAACCGTCTGGTAGGCCAAGTTAAGGTCCAATGGGACAAGTATAGTCCAGGATATGCTACTTGGAAAGATGCCGAGACTACCCCTCACTTTTTTTTACCACCTTGAGAACATGTTTCTCGGAGGTGGGGTGTATGTAACACCACCTTTTGACTTAGACAACCAGGATTACCTGAGGCCTACACTTTTATTTTCTACTCACAGTGAAACTATTAAATGATACACTTAAACTTTAAGAGGTATGAACCTTTATGAATGTTATATGTATTTGAATAATGATGGATATGATGCGATATATTGTGAGAATGTAAATTTTATGAATGTTTAAATGTTATTGATGATGATCGATATAATGTGATCTACTATGTGAATGTAAATTTTATGAATGTTTAAGTGTTATCGATGATGATGGATATGATGCGACATATTGTGTGAATGAGAAACCTATGAAGATTTAAATGTTATTTGAATGATGATGGGATATGATGCAATCTATTTGGTAAATGATAATTTTATGAATGAGTGTCGAAATTGAATTATGGGATATTATGAGATCTATTTCTAACTTGAAAACTTTGATGTTAAGTTGTTGGTACATGGATACCGAATTGAAATGATGATTGTATGCAATTACATGATGATAATGCATAGAAATGTATGAGTTGTGTTACAGACTAATCTGCAGGTTATGGGCTATGAAATAGCCAAGGAATAATAATGATGAAAGTGGATGGCATGAACACTGGTTGAGAAACATTATGGTATGAATATTTGTATGTGCAATTATATTGGTTTAGATGCATTGCTATGATATGTGGACCAATGCAGGATTTCAGGTGATGAGACTACCCAAAACCAAATAAACGATGACAAAACTCCCAACAACACGGTGCCACTGTATATTCCATTGTAGGGTGTGGACCCTAGTTATGATTAAGAGGGGTGGAGGCATTTCCCACTGTGTATCCTCTGAATATTGAAGTCATGGGAGGACGGTGTTAGCTCACGCTCCCCTAGACATGTGATGATGACTATCAGTTGCCTACTGGGGAAGCTTGGTCAAGATGGTGACACTTCCACTTACGGGTTCTATTTGGAGTTAGGTCAATATAGTTGACACTCCAAGATAGTCCAGCAGAGGAAGGATAGGAATGAAGATGGAAGTAAGTTAGGGAAGAAGGATGAGTAGAAATAGTTGAGAAAGTATGGAGATTTGTCTGATGGTGGAATTTATTGTTTTTCCCTTCTAAAAAAAGAAAATGTGTATATATGAATATTCATAATTATGTAACTAAACCACAATTGTCTAAATAAAATTGTTGAACTAGATAATTGTAATTAAAGGATTTCACAAACATTTGATTGCTTTATTGTCTTTTATAAAAGACTAGTCTTGTTGATTGGGTTGGATGCATACATAAATTACTATAAGGGTGATAGTTATTGATTATTAGTACATGCACGAGACTTGTATGTACTAACCACACATGCATTTCTTGTACATGTACACTAGTATGTATGAGTTTTCTTGGCTTACTTACTAATAGTGTCGGTTAATTGTTATGAATGTGTGAACCATGTTTCTTTTCCTTTGTATCATGAGATACCTTAACTTTGGGACGAAGTTTCCTGAAGGGTGGGTGTATGTAACAACCCTGGTTAAATAGTTGCATAGGGATTATTAAGTATAATTAATTAGATAATTAACTGTCATAATATGTTTTAGTTAAACAATGATTAGTTATTAATAATATTATTTATTTATTTATTTATTTATTAATTGTTTATAATTGTTGATTGATTAATTAAATAATTAATTGATTACTTAACACATTCAATGATTTGGGTAATAAATTAAATGGCTTAATAACTTTAATTTATTATGAAACTTTACATACGACAGGAAAGGATAAGATAATAAAGGAAAGGGGATAAGGTAATAATGGGGAGGATAAGGTAATTAATGGAGGATAGGGAGTTGGTGAATGGGGGGAGATATGGCGGGGAAGAGTCCTATGGGAAGGCTAATGAAAAATTGGGGAGGAGAGGAATGTATGCTGGTTGTTGGATATTGTTTCCTGGTTTGGAGGAGTTTGGTTTTGGGGGTTTCGGTGAACCATTGCAGGGGGCACCGGGTTGCTGGGGGTTTTGGTCATGGGGGCTAGGATTCCTTACGGTATCCTGGAGCTAGGGAGACGGATAGGCTACTCCTAGTTGGCTGGGTGGTTAGTCAGTTTGGGCAGGGTTTGGTCAAGCAGCAGGCTAGACAAGGCAACAAAGAGGACAACCAGATCAGTGGGAATTAACATCAGGCAGAGGTATTTTTAATTATGAATTTGTTGGGTTATGTGGATGATTATTAAATTTATTTCATGCTGTGGATAAATTTAATTTTTTGCTGAATATTATACGATGATTAATGAATTGCTTATGAATTGAAAGAAATCTTAATGTTTAAATTATGAAATTTTTAGGCTTACTTAAATTCCGGTTCTTACAATATCGACCTCCAATCTATCCTCTCCTTCCACGAAGTGTTTTTTACCACCCCCAAAGAACGTCCCCCTTCTCATGGTGTCCATGATCATTCCATCCCTCTCATCCTGTGTAGTCTTCCTCCCAATGTTCGACCTTATCGTCATCCCTTTTCCCAGAAAAATGAAATTGATAAAATTGTTCATGAATTACTTGAAGCACGTGTTATCCATCCCAGTACTAGCCTCTATTATTCCCTTGTGGTCATGGTACTCAAGAAACAAGGTACTTGGCACAGGTGTTTAGATTTATGATCCCTCAACAAATTCACAATCAAAGAAAAATTCCCCATTCCTATCGTTGATGACCTCTTATATGAATTGAGTGGTGCTCAGTACTTCACCAAATTGGATCTACATTTTGGCTACCACCAGACCTGCATGAAAGACGAAGACATTACCAAGATGACATTTTGCATGGATGAGGGTCATTTTTAATTCTTGGTAATGCCCTTTGGATTGTGTAATGCTTCTTCCACTTTCCAAAGTCTTGTAAATCATGCCTTTCGTCCTTTTCTTTCATGATATTCTCTTCTATAGTAAAACTTGGTCATCTCATCTCTCCCATGTGAATCAAGTTCTCCATCTCCTTTCTAAGCACCAACTTTTCCTGAAACAATATAAATGTTCCTTTGGTGCCTCAGAAGTGGAATACCTGGTTCATATTGTTGGCAAGGATGGTGTCTAAGTGGATCCTAAGAGATTTCATGGTTTTCTGGGTTTAACAGGCTATTATAGGAAGTTTGTTCAGAATTATGGAAAGATTGCAACTCCTCTCACTTCCCTCTTTAAAAGGAATTATTTCACTTGGAATTCAGCTACAGATAATGCCTTCCAAGACTTAAAATATGTTATGTGCTCGATCCCTGTCTTAGCACTCCCAGAATTCACAGAGAAATTTGTATTGGAATGTGATTATTTTGGGAAAGGAACTAGAGCCATCCTCATGGAAGATAGAAGGCCCTTGGCCTTCACTAGAAAACAACTTTCAGAGCGAAAATTGAGCCAATCCATTTATGGAAAAGAAATGTTATCTATTCTTCATGTTGTGGATCTCTAGCGCCCTTACTTCTTGGGTCAACAATTCCAAATCAAAATTGATCATCAGAGTCTCAACTGTTTCCTGGAACAACGAATTTCATCTCTGGCGCAACAAAAATAAGTGACCAAGATATTTGGATATGATTGTGAGATCATTTACAAGAATGGCAAGGAAAATGTAATGGTTGATGCTCTTTCAATGAAATTTGAAGAAGATGGGTCCCTTTTCTCCCTCTCCTTCATTGTACATGATTGGCTCCAATCTATTCATCAGGAATGGTTGCAAGACCCCAAACTTTCTAGCCTGCTCCACCAATTGCAACACAATTATTCAGTCTCTCCAGGGTACTCTTGGCATAATGAAGAGATTCGCTACAAAATTCATTTGTATTTATGCAAGCAATCCCAACTTAAATCGACGGTTATTTTTGAACTTCATGCCTCACCCACAACAATGCATTTCATATTTACCAAAAATTATGAAAGTGTTAGCGTCAGAAGTCACTCCTAGATTGCAGCAGGAGTAGAGCCCGACGCCCATCAGTTTATGTCACGATTTATGTATGAAAGGGGTGATCTAATGGAAGTAAACTCGGACGATATTGTTTCAACTCCGAAACTAGGCCAGGCATGCATGGGCAAGTCAGGTCTTAGACATACTCCAGATAGTGAGTTGTAGTAAGGGTGAGTAGGGGGAAGACTTGTATCAGAGAGATGCAAAGGTATGTTGTCAACATCAGATTTCTAGTAGAATGTAGGAGAATGCATTTAAACGTGAGATCTTCTTACATTCAAACGCAAAAAACCAGAGAATACAATAGTGCCACAATAAATCCTTTATCATAAAAGAGCTGCAATAATTCATGTGAATAAGTCAATCATGAAATCCCTTAGTATGAGATGAAAACTAGATGGAATAAGGAAATTGTCTTTCATTAAACAAGAAATCTTACATACAGATGCATAACCAGAGAACTAGAGTGTTTGTTAAAACATTACAATCGGGAGCTTCACTCTACCATCGATAGCTTGAAAAGTATCAAAACTAAGTACATATACTCCTAAACATTTGCCCAACATAGGCCTACTAGACTTTCGGGACGAGGAGTCTCTTCAATCAAATCTGGCTTACACTCCTCTATCATACGCCACCTTAATTCTGCATGGCTCGCGCCAGGGAGTAGTTGAGCCCTTAAATGCTAGATTAACATGCGAATGCTTTCCTGGCGAGTCGAGGACTCGATGTGGCTTCCATGAAAAGAACCAGTACAAAATAAAATCTCGGGCGGGCTTTCAGCCGAGACACCCATAATTTTCAATTAATGAGTGAGGGGAGGTTTCAACCACCCTCTTTCTTCTTCATTCATTCCCAACAGGTATCGGGATCTATATTACGTCAAACCAGCATATGGAGAACACAATGCCCCCCTTCTGAAACTCAACTCAGTGCTTTTGGCCTCCCCTTTGTACAGTCCCTTTTACTTTCTCAAGTGACCACGGACCGTGACCCTAGGTCTATCTTCCAGAGTCCTTTCAGCATTTAGGGGTTCGTGGATATGAAGGAGAAAGTCTTCTTTCTTCGAAATCGCGATGGGCGAAATGCCGGGAGAACCTAACGGTCGCCACGCTTCCCCCCACTGATCTGATGGTTCTGAACTGATTCGGCAATACTGCAGGCCCGGGTCCAAGACATATTCGATGCTTCGCGCTTCGGGGATATGAGAGAGTTGTTCCTTACGCTTTGAAATTGCGATGGGAGAAACACAGGGAGGACCTAATCGCACACCACATGTTCATCCAGGATGAATGGCTAATATCACTCTCAGTGATTTGGGGCCCATCTCGTCGAATGATAAACATTAGCGCCCCTCCTTTAGGCCTTCTCCTTTGTGACCAGGCACCAAAACCATGAGCCTAATTCTGGGCATTTTCGGCGTTTCGGGATTCGATGTTTTGGGAGGTGCAAAGACGAGGTGTGCTTACCCCTTGAACTTCTGAATGCTGATGTGACACGGATGTGTGTCGTGCCTCCTTCAGATGAACGACCCAGATAGTATTCTCTATTATAAAAGGGGGGTTTCCCCAATTTACAGGCTCGCTTGATGTGACCTAGTGCTGGGATCGTGGGCTTTGCTCCAAAGGTGCTTTCGGCATTTCGTCGATCGGTGATTTCAGCTGTAAATAATGGGAGGCTCCTCGTCTCTAGAAACATTGATCCTCGATATGTCGACTGACTGCCACCTGTCTCAACTGGATCGGATGACCCAGATTTGCCTTGAACTATTGGTGCTATCCTTCGTGCTAAATCCCGGGCAACTTGGCAGCCCTGAAATCCCGATGCATGTTGATCAGTTTTGTAGGTGGATCTCGGCTGCTGACATCAAAACTTCGCCCGCTCGCTTGACTTGTGATCGAAAAAGATATTCTCCCGCATTGCGCTGGGGCACTTCCCATGTAACCTATAGACCTGGGTATTTTTTAGCCCAAGACAAATAATGTCGCTAACATTAGGCTCCATGGGGGATAGAGTCATCCCTGTGATGCTCTAAGTACTCATTTTGTAGTTCTAGTGCCTTGCTATTGGGCTATGGAGTCATGCTCAAAACACCCCCTGCTGAAAATACAGGCCGAAAAATAAAAGTGAAACAAAACAAGATACATGCTCAAAATAGATTATTTATGTACAATCCTAAACTATCAGAATCCTTTACATGGAGCTAGGTGAAAGAAAAATTCCACCATAGACATTCAAGTAGCTTCCTGAATAGAATCTCCTTCCTTCTATCGATGATGGATAACAGACGATGTAACCAGGAGATTAGAATGGTTACATCCTTTGATTTATCTTCAAGGGTTGCAGTGAAGATGAATGTGGGAAGCGCTAAGGCATACAAGAAATTCCACTCCATGTACTTGCTGATAGGGTCATAGAATGAGTGGTGAATTCCAAGAAATGGGCGACAGACAACCTCCTCTACTACACAGTTGTTCACATGTGGATGAATATCTTTGATAAGCACAGGTTGGTGGACAACTGACGTAGGCTCACTGCTCTCAGGAAGTGTCTGCTCTCTGACTGGCTCTGGACAAGAAATATTATGCTCCTCTGGTTCTTTCTCCTCTTTTGGTTGGCTCTCCCCCAGGTCAGATTCATATTCATCATAAATAGGGACCACGGGATGGCTCTGCTTGCTGTCATGTCGGTCAACATCTTCATAGTGATCAAATGTAGGATAAGCTTGTTGCTCATCATCACTATAATATTCATCAAAAAGGGGATGACCTTCATTTCTATGTTCCCCCTCCAGAATAGTGATCCTATCAAAAATATATATTTCAGGGATAGTGGTATCTACTGCTTCTAGTTGTTCATACATAATTTGTTTCTCTTTAATCCCAGGTAAAAATATATCTTGAGAAACCCCTTGAAGGAAAAGAGAAAAATCCTCCTTCACAACCATCTCTTCTTTAAAAATGGGGAGGTCTTCATCGTCATAAGCAGGGTAGCTAGGAACATCTTCTTCAACCCGATACCCAGGTGAGCCATCTACTATAGACCACATTTTCTCCATAAACTCGCAATTTCTACAAGAGGCATGTTGATCGTTAAGAACATCTAAAAGAACAGAGGCATCTGATATGATGTTAGATGATTTTGTTCTAGGGCTAATACAATTAATATCATTCAACGCCTCTATATTTTCCTAGCAAATGATTTCCTCCACAGTAAAAGAATGGACGTGGTCTTCAGGGCCAGCAGAGGCTTCATGAGGTGAAGAAAACTCCTCACAACAATTTTCATACAAACAATCAGCTGGATAGTAGTCTTTACAAAATGAATTGAAAGTTGTATGAAAACCTGTTAAAGAGCGGATGCTTGTAGCAGGAAGAGATCGACACCACTCAAGAGTATCTCCCTTCAATGAACACCTGAAGAGCTTAATTCGGACATCCTCATGCGTGATATTGTGTCGATCAATAGCTTCATGGAAGTCCAGTAAATGCTCATCTAGTTCCTCCCAACTTGTTGCATGAAATTCAGGGAGGAAATCTTCCCATTGGTCTCTATCAGGAAGTGCATTAGGAAAACCAACTATCTAGGAAAAGTCACAGAAAGAAAACCTTTGAGCTATAATTTTCTCCATATCGAACCAGTGGAGTCGCCAATCGATCCTCGAATCATGGAATCACCAGGTGAAAGATGCACAGCTTCAAATATGCCTGGTCCTTGTTCACCATCAAAGGCCAGATATTAATGTTTTTGTTACCCCAGGAAGCTTCTTAGGCTGAGAAAGCAGTTGTTGAAACCTTCTCGAGAAAGCTCCTCTGGGTTATCTTTCAGGTGTGCCAATAGTATCCACAGATGAAACAGTGAAATGGAAACAATGGAGTTGCCATAGTGGAGTCGACAGGTGCACAGTAGCAATCTTGAAGGGCTCTGATGTCTGATGCACCTTCAGAATCAGAGGCTCAATGTCGTTCTGCCTAGGGAAAATCTTCAACTTCATCCCCGACAACAGCGCTAGAAATGTTAACGTCGGAAGTCACTCTTGGATTGCAGCAGGAGAAGAGCCCGATGCCCATCAGTTTATGTCACGATTTATGTATGAAAGTGGTGATCGAATGGAAGTAAACTCAGACGATATTGTTTCAACTCCGAAACTAGGCCAGGCATGCATGGGCAAGTCATGTCTTAGACATACTCCAGACAGTGAGTTGTAGTAAGGGTGAGTAGGGGAAAGACTTGTATCAGAGAGATGCAAAGGTCTTTTGTCAACATCAGGTTTCTAGCAGACTGTAGGAGAATGCATTTAAAAGTGAGATCTTCTTACATTCAAACGCAGAAAACTAGAGAATACAATAGTGCCACAATAAATCCTTTATCATAACACAACTGCAATAATTCATGTGAATCAATCAATCATGAACTCCCTCAGTATGAGATGGAAACTAGATGGAATAACGAAACGGTCTTTCATTAAACAAGAAATCTTACATACAGATGCATAACCAGAGAACTAGAGTGTCTGTTAAAACATTACAATCGGGAGCTTCGCTCTACCATCGATAGCTTGAAAAGTATCAAAACTAAGTACATATACTCCTAAACATTTTCCCAACAGAGGCCTACTGGACTTTTGGGACGAGGAGTCTCTTCAATCAAATCTGGCCTACACTCCTCTGGCATACGCCACCTTAATTCTGCATGGCTCGTGCCAGGGGGTAGCTGAGCCCTTAAATGTTGGATTAGCGTGTGCAGGATTTCCTGGCGAGTCGAGGACTCAGCGTGGCTTCCATGAAAAGAACCAGTACAAAAGACCATCTCAGGCAGGCTTTCGGCTGGGACACCCATACTTTGCAATTAATGAGTGAGGGGAGGTTTCAACCACCCTCTTTCTTCTTCATTCATTCCCAGCAGGTATCGAGATCTAGATTATGTCGAACCGGCATCTGGAGAACATAATGCCCCCCTTCTGAAACTCAACTCAGCTCTTTTGGCCTCCCCTTTGTACAGTCTCTTTTACTTTCTCAAGTGACCATGGGCCGTGACCCTACATCTATATTCCAGAGTGCTTTCGGCGTTTTGGGGTTCGTGGATATGAAGGAGCAAGTCTTATTTCTTCGAAATCGCGATGGGAGAAATGTAGGGAGAACCTAACGGTCGCCACACGTCCCCCCACTAATCTGATGGTTCATAACTGATTCGAAAATACTGCGGGCCTGGGTCCGAGACGTCTTCGATGCTTCATGCTTCAGGGATATGAGAGAGTTGTTCCTTACTCTTTGAAATTGCGATGGGCGAAACCTCGGGAGGACCTAATCGCACACCACGTGTTCATCCAGGATGAATGGCTAAGATCACTCTCAGCGCTTTGGGGCCCGTCTTGTCGAATGATAAACATTAGCACCCCTCCTTTAGACCTGCTCCTTTGTGACCAGGCACCAAAACCATGAGCCTAATTCTGGGCATTTTCGGCGTTTCGGGATTCGAGGTTTCAAAAGGTGCAAAGACAAGGTGCACTTACCCCTTGAAATTCCGAATGCTGACATGACATGGATGTGCACCGTGTGCCCTTCAGATGAATGGCCCAGATAGTATTCACTATTATAAAAGGGGGGCTACCCCCATTTACAGGCTCGCTTGATGTGATCTGCTACTGGGATCGTGGGCTTGGCTCCAAAGGTGCTTTCGACGTTTTGCCGATCGGTGAATTAAACTGTAAAGAATGGGAGGCTCCTCATCTCTTGAAACACCGATCCTTGATACGCCGACTGACTACCACCTGTCTCAACTGAATCGAATGACCCATATTTTCCTTGAACTATTGGAGCTATCCTTCGTGCTAAATCCCGATGCACGCCGATCAGTTTTGTTGGTGGATCTCAACTGCTGACATCAAAACTTCGCCCGCTCGCTTGACTTGTGACCAGAAAATAGATTCTCCCGCGTTGCGCTGGGGCGCTTCCCATGTAACCTGCAGACCTAGGTATTTTTTATCCCCAGACAAATAATGTCGCTAACAGAAAGGTTCAAACGTTCTTTTTTCTGGGAGAGTATGAAATAGGACATCTACAACTTTGTGGTTGAATGTGAGATCTGTCAATGCAATACGGGAGAAACTGTCAGAGCTTCGAGAACACTCCAACCACTTATGATTCCCCCTGATATTTGGAAAGATATTTCTATGGACTTCATTGTAGGATTACCTAAATCAGGAAATAATTCAATCATCATGGTGGTCATCGATCGTATCTCCAAATATGATCATTTTTGTTCTCTTTAACACCCATTCACAGCCTCCACTATGGCTCAACTCTTCATGGATAATATCTTCATGCTTCATGGAATTCCTAATTCTATTGTCTCTGATAGAGACCCCACTTTCCCCAACAATTTTTGGAAAGATTTTTTCAAGCTACAGGGCACCCAATTGCATCTCAACACTTCCTATCACCCCTAGACGGATGGCCAGACAGAATTTGTCAACAAGTGTTTGGAAACATATTTTAGGTTTTTTTCATCTGAGTGGAAAAATCAGTGGGCTCAATGGTTAACCCTAGTTGAATGGTGGTACAACACATTTTACAATGCAACTACTCATATGACTCATTTTGAAGCAGTCTACGGCCAAAATCCCCCATCAGTTCTCTCGTATGTGCCAGGGGTATCGAAGGTTCAGGAGGTTGAAAAAAATATTAGAGTCTGGGAGGCTATTCTTAGTGCCCTCAAAGGCAATTTGTTCATGTTTAAGAATCGCATGAAGCAACAAGCAGATCAAGGTCGTTCTGAATGCCATTTTATTGAAGAGGCCTAAGTATTTCTTCGACTAAAACCTTATAAGAAAACTTCCCTCAAAGCTCATCATTGTCAGAAAATTGTGCCCAAATTGTATGGTCCTTATCAAGCTCTCAAGAGTGTGGTATTGATGGACTATCAGTTATCTCTACCCAGTCAGTCGAAGCTCCATCTTATTTTTCATGTTTCCTTCTTAAAGAAGGTGATTAGAAATAAGTGACAAACTCAAACTAGTCTTCCTGAGTTGGATGAAGAAGGTTCCATATGATTGTAGCCACAAGCAGTATTATCCCATCAAGAGCGTCGTCTCCGTCAATGCACCATCCAGGAAGTGTTAGTTCAATGGAAGGACACACCTCCATAAGATGACACCTTGGAGTCGACCACCATTCTACAACAATTCCCCCATCTTAAGCCTTGAGGACAAGGTTATTCTTCAAGGGGGGGGAATGTTAGGGAACTAACCTGCCTAACCAATCACGTAGGTAAAATAATATAATTCCATGTAATAAAGGCCATTATTAATAAGGCCTAGCAATAAGGAAGAATAAGTCAAATGTAAGAATACCTAATAGAAGCTTATGCTTATAGAAGGATCTTGCTATAGATTTTTCTTTTTGATAGATAGATTTAGTATAAATAGAAGTAGAAGGTATGATAAATCTTGTCTTGGATATTATTTTAATAGAGCTCTCCTCCGCTAGAGGTTTCTCCCTCAAAGAGGAAAGTGAAGATTGTTCTTAGTAATCAAAGTGCTATTTATGGTGTCATTATGGTATTATTCTGGTATAGTTCTGGTATTGTTCTGGTTATATCAGTGTTTCTCTCCCATTTCTAGCTAATTATTTATTATTTTCATACTATTTATATATGGAATACCACAGAAAATGAGAGAGAGAGATTTGATATATACATAAGAAGAGTTGAACTAAGGAGTAAATCATAACAAACGAGTGGAAAGAATATAACAAGGGGTCAAAGATGATAGGATCAAAGATAATAAGAAAGAGAACACACCAAGATGATGCACGAGATATAGTTTTGTTCCATAGAGGATCACAGAAGGAAATATGCCATTGAAGAGATGCGATGCTAGGAGTTGGTTATAGAGAGGATATGAGGAGTAGTGGTAGCAGGGTTAGAGAATATGAAGTCATATTCCTTAGATGTTGAGATATGAAGTGACATTTGTAACACCTTATTTTCTGCCAAGATCGTAATTATGCAAAAAAATCATATGTTAATAATACGAGGCATGCAAATTTGTTTATATTTAATATAAACACCAAAATATTGAATAAGAGGGAAAAACCTTGATAAGTGTTGGCCATGATACATCAAAGGAAATATATGGAATAGAGGATTGATGGGATAGTTCAGTGAAATTAAGATGAGATGCATCAGTGAAGAAAATAGGAAGCTTTCAAAGCAATATTATCTATGCTTATAAACATGATGATTTCACCACTAGCACATTGGACTAATGGAAGAGACCACGTGAAAATTAAAGAGAAGGTCATAAATGTGGTTGGGTAGTAATGGTTGTCGCAATTGGCCCATGCATAGAAAGAATGGCCAATTGAATGACTGATAGAAACATACCGCAAACTACCCCTTCAGATTGAAAAAGGGTGGACTGCAGGTTACGTCTGCAGGGGATTCAATAGAGAGCATGAGGGAATGGAGAGATAAGGAAGAAGGAAGTGAAAGAAGTAAGAAGGAGAATACAAAGAAACATATATGAACATAGAATAAAAAGGAAGAGAGACAAGAAACGAAGTGCATAGGGAAGATTCATTGATTAATAAATAAAAGGATAGATTTCTGGAAGAAAATAAGAATCTTTTCCAAGTTGATGTTGATCACCTTGAACATAGATGACCCGGATTATGAAATAGAGAAATAGTGGGGTGCAGCTTGGTGCTTATTGGATACAAACCTGCATTGGTAAGGGGAGGTCATTGAGGGACTTTTAAGTGGAGAAGGGGCTCCCTTGTGTAGAGGAAATCCAATTGAGAAACCACCTAATAAACCTGTAGAGACCCACAACACAGTGGAAAGTGGCAACTTCTATTGTGTTAGAGGGAGAAAGAGAGTAACCTTCTTAGATCATCACAGAATTCGAGCCTTCCTAAGTCAATTTCCTTGGTGTTATCGTGGCTTGGAATGGGGTGGAGTGTTGTACGAAGTGACTCTACAATAAGGCCTAAGGTTGAGAGGAAAGGTGTCCTCTCTCAGGAAGTTCGATTAGATCATTCTTTTTTCAGATATGTGTTCATCTTCATTGAATTGATCGTGAATGAATTATGTGAATTCTTAAGAATAAAATAGTTGTTTGTTAGTGCATATAAAATTTTGTATCCAAGAGGTTGTTTGTATACTTATCCTATGTCTTGAATGCAGTAAGACGAACCATGTTGTGATGTATACTAATGTTGGGTTAAATCATAAAAATGAATTAGTGTAAACTGCTACCAATTCAAATACCCTATATATTCCCTGTATAGAGAGTCTACAAAAAATGTGAGGCCTTAGCATTAAGTTTAACAGTTAGTAGAAGCCCGGGACTATCCAGAGTCCTCGAGAGTCAAGAACCGAAGTCTAGAAGGACTTGGAAAATGGATAAATCTTTAGAGTTGATAGTATGACTTCATAAAACCGATGTTGGTTAATGAAGTCCCTTAACCATTGACCTGAAGAGATCATGAATATTGATCAGTGGGCAGTTAGGGTCACTGTATCGAAGAGATCCCTTAAACGCTATGTAAAAGGACTCTTAAAAAAACATGTTAGAGTGATACCTTCGGAAGAAAATCTCATGTACCATGAGAATAACCCCGAAGAAAAGGTCCCAAAGTTTGGCTAGTATGGACCATAGATCAAAAAGTGAAGGGGATGAATTATTTTTCTTTGATCATTGAAGCTTCCATATGTAAGTAAAAAGGGTGAGAGATGATGAGGAACGTTGGGGAAAGGATGTGCATCAATAGTTGATTATGTGGAGAGATTAAGCGTGAGCCTAGCTGGCCCAGTGTTGAATGAGTATGAATTTGATGGATTCAGAGAAATACTCTGATGACCTAGAAGTGTGAGTCTGATGGAGGAAATATCTCGACCATCGATAGGAAAATAGAGAGAGGGCACGACTTTCATTGATTTGTCATGAACCCTGTCTAAGTTATCATAATGAATATTTAACTTAATGGTTCATATGGATTTCCATCGGGGTAGTTGGTGTGAGTTTAGAGTTAGAGGTTTCACTTACCCATAAGTGGATGAGTCAAGTGGAGTCTAGCTGGAGGGAGAACCTTAGCCTCCAAATCAATATCAATCGTCTATAATGAGATTGTGACTTATGCTCACAACCATCCATTGAGGAGAATGTATATTCCTTGATACCCTGGTCTTGGAGTACGCAAATTTCTCGAGTCCTTATAGCTCCAAACTGATGCCATAGAAGGGGAATATTATTTGATACCATATCCATCAAGGTAAGTCATATTAGTACTAGTAAATATTTTGAGTGATAGCTCTGATGGTTTTATGTGGAGTAGACTCACTTGATGTAAGAATTTTACAGGGACCATGTAGGTGAAACATATTCATCGTGATGGGTGGAGAATGTGTCGAGGTGTCATGTGGAAACCATGTGTCAATGGTATATAGGTCAAATACCAAGGTGCTTTAGAATTGATACAAATTTCAATCTAGGACTTAGTTTCGAGTGAAATAGCCATCGTTGGAAAGCCCTTGATCATCAGAAGATGATGAAGCTCTAAGAGAGGGGATTGAGATGAATAAGAAAAGAGGTAATTACAATAACCCATCCCTTAAAAGGAAACATAGGGGGTCGAGTATCTTACAAAGTGGTATCAAAGAACAGTTCAAATCCTAGGATTGAATGGGTCACTAACACCATGTAAGGTTTCTCAAAAAGGGATTTATGTTGTCTGAAATTCATGAGTCAAAATATTGAAATAAAATGATGATAATGATTTCTATTTAAACACATAGGATGAATTGAAAAGGCTCACATAAGTGAATGGTACATCACCATATGGATGGCCTCTTTCACCTTAGAGATGAAGAATCTGACGGCCATGGGGATAGGGAAACCCCTCAAAATTTGATGACCACTATGAGAAGTCCGAAGGAATATAATGATAGGATTATGAGATCCCATGTCGAAAAAAAATAAATTGAACACAATTATACTACAAAGTCTATCCTAAATTCAAAAACATTGGCAGCAAGGTCCTAGAAATGTTGAGCTCCAATGATCAGAGAGGTTGAAAACCCCTTTGGATTCCAAAAAGCGTGAAATGGATCACAGAGATGTGGGAAGGAGTTATTCCAAGAGAAAACATCAAGGTGCTAAGAGATGTGGATCGAGTGGAGAAAATTCCATGGAGTCCTCTGGTCAGAGGACTAATCTAGCATGACAATCCATTAGTGGCATGAAATCTAGTATTTCTAAGAAGAGAAAGAGGAATAAATATCGGAGTTTTCTGACTGAAGAATTCAAGAAGGATAGGATTCCTACCTTTGGTGGTGAGATAAATAAATGAGAGGAATTCGAAGCATGGCTATTCAACTTGAAAAATTATTTTTGCTTACATAACTACTTATACAACTCCAAGGAAATGCTTTTAGTGTTTAACCTGAATGGTGGGGCTTCCATTTGGTGGGAAGACCTAAAATAAATCAATAAGATAAAGGAAATAAATTTAAACTAGAAAAGATTTGAGAAATACTTTTGCAATTCTTACCTATATGAAAAGTATTATGATGTTAACATAAATGAATTCTATGATCTTAAAATGGGGTAAATTACCTTGGAGGTGTATGCAAAATGTTTTGTGGAACTGTTGAGATATGTCCCCTACCTTAAGGACAAGAAGGAAAGGATCCAATATTTTCTCAGTGGGTTTCCACATTCATACCAAGATCGAATTGAGTTCGACCAACCCAAGACATTAGAAGACACCATTTGGAAGGAAAAATGTTGTTACAATGTGTCTAAGCATAAACATGAATCTCCTTAGGACTGGAAAAGAATGGACAAGAGTGGATTCCAGAAGAAAGGATTAAATTTTTTTCCCCACAATAATTACGGGAAGGATGCACATTTGGGTCAGCCAAGCAAGAGCGTGCATCAACAAAATTTTCCATCCAAAGTAAGAATAATCCAGTGGAACAAGAAAGGAAAAATAAGAGGAGTCCAAGAAATGACCTTTGTAATGTGTTGGATGTATGGGCTGACCCAATATTTACCTTAGATCTCCTACAAAACCATTTTCACCATCGGCCCTTCTGGTAAACAAGAAGGATACACCGTGCACAGGGTGCACAACATAGTCTCATCTAAGATGGCTTATGGGTGTCTGTAGGACGCATATGTCTGCAGTCATGGAAGGGGTTGGGGATGTTCTTTTTACTTATATTTATACTTTAACATGCATTCTACTACAATATTCATCAGATCCATTAATTCATTTGTT
This sequence comes from Picea engelmannii, assembly GCA_009831015.1. Lineage (NCBI taxonomy): Eukaryota > Viridiplantae > Streptophyta > Pinopsida > Pinales > Pinaceae > Picea > Picea engelmannii. The sequence continues at coordinate 1,985,840 of ML777907.1, read as the reverse complement.
CATAATATTAATTATGCATACATATTCTATTGCATGCTGCAATTAAAACCATTCATTCATCTAACCATTCAACCATAATTGAAGAAATAGTAAAATCATTCAGACATATTGCAACACATGTATTTATTGTGATTCACCCACCTAGGGCTACGTCCACAAAGATCTTCTTATTTCTTCTGGTTCATCAAAATAGCAGTGTGTGCATTACATCATAGGATAATAAAGAGTAGTGAGGAAAACCAATGTTGCATCAAGATCCATAAATTATGACCTGACCCTCAACTATATCTCCATATTGACTCCATATGAGCTCCACAGCTCTTAAAATAGACATCAACTCAAAAAGGTGCTCCAAGTACTTTCTCCATGAAAAACGTCACACAAATATCTCTTTAAAGATACGTCCACAAACATTATGCCACCATATAGGTTATACCTCTTCTATTTATACTAAAAAAATGGGTTAAAACCATTACAATACATTCCAAAAACCTAACCCTAACATGGCTATGTTTTTCCACATATGCATCGGATTTCCACCAATCCTGCCACAGGTGTTGATTTTCCTCAAAACATGGCATGCTCTCCTTCTTAGTCCCATTTGCCTCGTTTGCTGCGCTATTCTCAATATTTTCTCCAAAACTGATTTTTTCTCCCAACATAGGCCTATGCCAATAGGCCCCCAACACTAACATGTGGCTCATCCCGAGCCACTTAGACTGATTTCACTTGTTTTAGTTCTACCTCCAATGCATGAAACTTCCTTGCTAACTCTATCACTATATTCTTAGAATGTGCACTCTTTTATGCCAGTATCTCCACATCTTATGTTGTCATGTGCTCTTTCAAAAATTCCCTGCTTTTTGTATGTACCTATGTCAGTATTCATTTCTCTGTTTAAAGTTCTTATATCATTCTTTTGGACTCTTATTGAAATGGATCCAATTGAGCCTTCCTAACTTTTTTTTCTTATTGTGCATTCTTTACCTCTTCCTGTAGGTTTTTCATTTCCTAGGCAACCCTCAGTCTCAAGGATATGGCCATTTTCTTATACCTCTTATTTAATTCCTGAACTACAACGTTCAACTTTTCTTCTCTCTACTCCAGTTGTTGGATCCTCTCATCTTATTTCAGTATGGTACAAATATGCATAGTCATGTGACATGACATATAAATCCACAACTTATTTTACCTCCTGCGCTATGTTATCTATGTTCGGAGTAGTATCCTTCTCTCTCTATTCCCGCACTTCTGGGGGTGTTCCTAGGGTTATTTTTTATATTAAATCTGATATATCCTACTTATATATATCTCCATTGTCTGCACAATCTTTTGTATATTTTATTCTATTGTAACCTCTAGTTCATGCACGCAGTATGGTATGCTATTGTATACCTATGCGAGTTTCTTCTCTAGTTTAGCTTCATTCTATTTCTCCTCCTCCTTCTCCAATGTTATTTGTTCACAAGTTACCTAGAAGATGTCCTTAACGTCCCTGTCGAGCACTAGGTTGGTGGCATCCATCCTAGCTCTAGATTGGACCTCCTACATCACGTTCACCTATAACCCATATAATTACTTTGTGGGTATATTTTCCATAAACAAATACATGTGTTCTATGTCCTTCATCTATTTTTTCACCGTGATCTCATCTACTTCCAACATTTCCTATGTGACTTTGGACCTATCACTCCTCTTTACTATTGTCTACATTGTCTCTTCTTGTTCTTTCTATGTTGGTGCTTCATGTGATTTTTCTTTCTGTTGCATTGTAGTATGATGCATTGTACTTAGTTGCATCCTCTATATAATTTCATGCACTTCTACTAATTTCTCCACAATTTCATCTCTTTGTGCTTCTGTTGGATGTACTAAATTCTCCCCTCTATCTTGGAATTTATTTGCGACGGATTTTGCATCGTCTTTTGTGATAGTGAGTACTCAAATATTATTGTGGTACTTCATTTTATTATTTATTTCTCCCTCCTATGTTTTGGTCCTCTTCTTTGTTGGAGTTGAGGTATGCACCTCAATCTTCTTCTTATCTGTTTCGTCATCCTATACTTCCTTTTCATGAGAGTTATCTCCCTTTACCTTCTATCCATCCCCTTTTACTTTTTCCTTGATGCAATGTCTTTCTTCCTTTTATTCTTTATTTTTTCACTACTCCATGAGATTTAACTATGCTCTGTAGCCTTCCTTGTATTTTTTGTTGGAATGCTTGTCTTCTTTGATGGACCTGCTAATGCTTGTTCTTTAGGTTTTATCCATTTCTTCTGTGTTACCAAAACTTTCCACTTTGTAGTCCATTCCTTTACTATCCATCCTACTTCCTCACGTGTTTTGCAATACCTCATTTCTAGCCACTTATTTTTGGATCTCTCCTGGAATGAATCCACATGTGGTGTCTTGAAGCCTTAAATTTGGAAATTCCTTCGTTGTCCTTGACTAACTCAATTGGGATTATCCAAACTTTAGTTGTATTCTACTGCATATCTTCTAGGAACATTGCAAACACTGTGTTGTTCTCCTTTTTATTCTTATTGTCTTTTGTGTGCCATTAAGTTGTATATTGCGTTGCACGAAATTTCCCTTTTTTTGTTGAGAAATACTTTGAATTTCGGTTCCTTCCATCCTACCAATGCTATAAATATCAATAGCTAGGATTAATATAATTATGTCCCATTATCCTATGCATCCATACATTCTATCAAAAAATGATTCAATAAATAGGGAACCCAGCTTAAGACTATACCCTTTGTGCACTGCACAACTACTGATATGACTCCTGTCAGGGCCTCTTCCTTTCTACACTTCCTCAACATTTTGCAGGACATAAGCTTCATGGTAAACCTTTTCTCTTGATAGTTGATATCCTTTATCACTATGTCCCTATTTCCCCTATTTGTCCTAAACTTTTCTTTAAAATCTTCTGCAATCTCCTTGTCCCTTGTTTTGTTGTCCAAGTAATCCACTGGTTTTACGCTGCTAGTAGGTAACCCCATGATTTTTTCTATAAAATCTACATATATAGAGACCTTCCTGTCCATCCATAGGATACCTTTAAGTAACCTTGCCAATTGTTTCTTCACAAGGTTTCTGACGTCCTTACCATGCCCAAAATGCAGTATTTCCAGTAAGTTCATGATACATGAATTGTATAATCTTGTGATCCACTATGTGCGCTTCAAAACTAGATCTTCCAAGGGTCCTACCTCTTCCTTGTTCTCTGAATAAATTTCATGTGTAAGGTCAGGAAAATTTGTTGTCTCCATTAGATCATGATCTGCATATTTTAATTTTTCCATGTTTCCCAACATGTCTTCAACAACAATTACCCCATTTGGGATATGAGATAATGTAATATCCACTAGGGTTTGTTTGCTTGGAGCACTTGGTTATTTCCTTTTCTAGCTTGTGACTATGTTTTATTCTACAAGTTATTCCTCAGCTTCTTCTTCTTCTTCTTCACCCTCTATGTGCATTGTTCATAGGGTTTATGTTCTAGGGTTCGCTTGGCTGACTTCTATCGCTTCTTCAATCCTTATCAGAATGATAGATTTAGTTTATATGGTAGGGACATCATCCACATCGACTACTCCAGTCATTTCATCTGGCGATTTTTTATGTCTATCGATACTTCGTGTTAATAGGCTTGGTTGTTCGAACTTTGGCTGCACCATCTTCTTGTTTTCAGGAAAATTTACTATAGATCTCGGCTAGGTGATTCATAATCTTATACTTACTATAAATCTAGTTTCTTTGTCACTTGGGTGCTCAAAAATCACAAGTGTTTAGAATTTTCCTGATTGTTACTGCTTTATAAACTCTGTCATTAATTATCTGACACCTCCATTCTTTTCGGTTCACCTGTTTTCCATTTTTTTGGTTATTCTTTATCCCGTCTTTTCTTGTTTTAACTCCTACTATTTACAATATGTACAAGTATACTTATTGCGCTGCAACTACTGAGGGTTAGTGTGTCGATTGTCCCTATACAGTTTCAGTCAACTAACATTCACCACTCCTTGAACATATTTTCCTACTAAATCTTGTAGATGTACATCACCTCCATCTGTGATAGACTTTATCTGATATGGCCCTAGACAATTCATTCTAAGCTTCCCTGGGTGCTGCAAATACTTATTGTCATAGAGGAGAACCAAATATCCTACTTTGAAATTCTTCTTCTTAATATGTCTGTTATGCCATGATTTATCCTTTACTTTCTGCACTTCCTGATGAAAACCTCGTATGATTCTCTCCTCTTCTAATTCCATCAATTGAACCAATATTTCTTGCACTACACCTCTTTCTATCATATATGTAATTTCTTCAATGTGCAGACTGGGTATCAAATAATCTAAGGGAACTACTTCTTCATGTCCATACATCAATCTAAAGGGTGTCTACCATGTTAGCTTCTTGCAGGTAGTCCTATAATCCCATAGTACTGTTGGTACCTTCAAGTCCCAATCATCTCTTTTCACATTACAAATCTTGATCAAGGCATTCTCTAAAATCTTGTTGAAGGCTTCCACTATTCCATTTTCTTGAGGGTAATAAGGAGTGCTCTTTTGACGATATATATCAAAATATTCAAGCATTTCCTCAATTGTATTTTTGACTAAGTGAGTCCCCTGATCACTCATCAATATTCTTGGACATACAAGCCTTGTCACTGCATTTTCAAATATAAAAGACATTTCAATATATGCATTGCAATCCTTCACTGGTGTTGCCTCATCCCATCTGGTTAAGTATTCCATCATTGTAATAATGTATCTAGCCCTTTATATCTGGCCCATGTATCTGGCCCCTAAAAATGTATTTGCTCCTCATCCCCGAAATAATTGGACTTACAAAATATACTTCCCACTTATCAAACACTTGTAAAGTTACTTCCAGTCTCAATGGCATCTCATCCCTCCTGGATGACTTCCCAACTCTTTGACAACCATCACAATTATTATAATATTCCTTTGAATCCTTATGAACTGTTGGCCATAAACCTACATGCATACCTTATGCACGATAGTTTTTCTTTCATAGTGTCCTCCAGCAATCCATTCATGCTCCTCTGCCAAAATAATGGGTATTTCATGCTCCATAACACATCTCCTTAGGATTTTATATTCTCCAAGATTGTATAATTGACCTACAATCAACTGATAATATACATCTCTTACTACCAAGTTCTTCTTCTGCGTAATAGTAAATTCTTTTGGTGCAATTAATGTACTCAAAAAATCAATAATGTGAGAAAAATATCCATTTTCAACTTGTACTGAAAACAATTTTTCATCTAGAAATTTTTCTTCCAAACTCCTAGGTTCTTCTCGATTAGTAATTCTTGACAAATGGTCAGGTCCCGCTTTCAATCTTCCTGGATCCACCATAAATTCAAATATAAATTCATGAAATAATAGTAGCCATATGCATATTCTTCCCCCCAACACTGTCTTATTAACTAAGTATATCAGGGTTGAATGATCTGTAAACATCTTCAAGTGATATCCTAACAAGTAATGTATGTATTTATACAAATAATACACCACACCTAGACCTTCTCTTTTTGTAGTATTGTAGTTCTTCTCTGAATCTGATAGCTTCCTTATTGCAAATGCAATAAGATGATCTATATATCCTTCTCCTGGATAATTTAATATTGTCCTAATGCTATTGTAGATGCATCCACATGCACATGAAATTCCTTTGACCAATCTGGAAACACCAAAATTTGCACAATGACCATCTTTTCCTCCAAAATATCTAAACTCTTCTAGAACTCAACAATCCAATGGTACTTGATGTCCTTCTTGAAAAACTTCTCTATTGGTGTAATAATCTATGCATATCCTCTTAAGAACTTCATGTAATATCCTATATGGCCAAGTGTACTCTCCAACTGGGGCACTGACTTTGGTGGTGGTAAGTTAACTATGACATAAATTTTAGCAAGATCAACCAACAGACCCTATTTACACACCACATTCCCTAAAACAATCCCCAAAGGTGCGTTGAAAATTAACTTATTAATATTCAATGAGATATGAAATTGTCTACACCTGTCCAACATCAATCTTAGTAATACGACATGGTCCTTTAGTAAACTAAACATTGTCCAATCATCCAAGTAAACCTCCAAAAACTTATGAATGAAGTCCTTAAAAGTTGCTACTACTACCATTGAGAAAATGGTCGGTGCATTCTTCAATCCAAATGGAATGATTGTTGATTGAAATAATCCCCATTCTATAGAAAATGTAGTCTTGTGTCTTTCTTCTGGTGCAATCTTGATCTGATGATACCCTGAAAAACCATATGTAAATGAAAAAGCTTCTTGATCTCCAACATTCTCCAAAACTTCATCTGTAAATGGGGTGGGAAAAGGATCATGTAGGAAAGCATCATTCAATTTTCTCAAGTCAAAAAAGATTCTGATTCCCCCTTTCTTCTTTTCTTGCACCACCATAGGACTGATCCATTTTAATTCTTCCACAGGTTCTATGACACCAACTTCTAGCATATTGTCAATTTTTTCCTTCACTTTCTCCTTACATATTAGATTCAACTTGTAAGGTATTTGTCTTATAGGTATGGATTTTGGCTTCAAAAGGTTCTTCATCTCTCCTAATTATCCCTCTAATCCTTTAATCTCTTAAAATGTTGTTGGGAATAATTCAATGTATTTACGCAGTAATTTTGTGATCCTTTGTATTGTCTGATTATCCCAATAATCTCCAATACTTTCAATCCTAGGGTTTCCTTCTATTCCAATATTTACATTTTTTATATTTAATGGGGATGCATAATATTCTAATTCAATCTTGGGACCCTCTACATCCCTTTCTCCTTCAACTTCTATGATATTGATATTTCACGGGTTGTCCTTTGTTGGGTCTTCTTCTTATGCGACGTGATAGCAAGGTAATAGTTGTCAGACAGTTTGTCTCCTTTGATATGATGGGACTATTTCAAATTATGGTTATTCAAATATCTTGTCTCTTACCACTTTCAACATTGTATCTATCTTTGGACTCTCATGCTTAAAGGAAAATGTAACCCAAAAAATTATGTTGTATTTCTTACCAATTGGCATTTTCTCTACGTTGTTCCTATTCTATGTACCCATTCTTTGGAATTCCTTCCAAAGTGTGAATAAAATGGTGTGGCCATTCTTTCGGTGGTAATAATATCCATTGAACCATGCACTTATATATGTGTTCCCTGGGTTGTCCAATCCCATCATATTTTTCTAAAATGTTGTTCTACTCTACACCGAAATCTGATGCACAATAACCTTTTTCACTGAAACCAATAGTTGATATTTTCCTTATCTGTACCCCATCATATTTCATGTATATATTTTAAAGAAATATGTAGTGTTGGTAATCTATGATTTTCCATAACCTCTACGTCAAAATTCATTAAAAATTCTTCTAATTCCTTCAAGCCATAAAAATTAGGAGGTTATCTTTCCTTTGTACCAACCCATCTCCACATGCATTCCATTCTGGAACATATCCTGGTAGATAATTCATATAGTAATTGCTTCCAGCTTTCCAATCCCATGTCAGAGTATGAAGCACAAGAACTAATACTCCTCCAACTAAGCATGCCATCTGCAGTTGGGTTGATATAATATTCTCGGTACACGGGTGCTCTGTAAAGATGATTTATGTCTTCTATAAGGATATTTTATGTAGGTTCCACGTACCTTCATCCTTTTGAAGGGTCCAAAGGTGAAATAACTTATTATTCTCCATATTCAAAGATCATATTTCTTGTCTTCAAATTGATGATTTCCTAGTCATCAAAAGCCCAATTCAATCCCAACAGTGTTGGATATGATGTAGTATTATCTACTATGTTAATGAATTCAAAGTATTCCATGGTTTGTATACCATCTAGATATAGTGCTATCCCCTTCAATCTTCCCAGTGGCACCACTCTGTGCTTATTTGCTAACTTCAACTGTATAGGTGAATACCCTAATTGAGGTTCTCCCATTGCTTCCCATGTCTTCTTTGGCATAACATTGACTTCAGAACCTAAGTCTAGTATGATATCTCCCATATTGAAATCTCTAATGTGTTCATTCAACCTAAATTCTCTTCTTGTTCTTATCTTCCTCGGGACCTGATTTATTATCTTCACCCCCTCTTCTTGAACATTACACTTTTCTAATAGATTACGTAGTACTTGTAGAGATGAATTATCATTTAACAACTTAACACAAGATATCAAAAAGTTTCTTAAGTTACTTACTTTTTCTAAAGGATTCTCTTTTTTGGTCTGATCAAACAAGGGAGGCATGTCATAAGCTAGTACATCATGTACTGGATTATCTCCTAAAGCAGATGCAATGTTCTCCTTCAAAATCTCTTGTCTATCTTCCTTGAATATCTCTTTTTATTTGTGTGCATCAAATTTTTTCTCAGGTTCTTCATTCTTCCTTACCCATGTAAATGTTTCATTGAAACCTGCACAAGAGATGTAGCTAAATAAAGTACACACAAATCTTATCAAGAAAGGAAGAGAGATTCAATATGTAAGAATGAGAAAATATATTCACACTACTCCAATGAGTTGATGATTGATACATAGATGATGATCAATATGATACAATGAATGAGTGGAATGCAATCATATATATGACATAACATTACATAATAGTACAATGCATGCATTCATAATAGCATAATAATGATGATCTAAAATAGAACTAGTTAGTTAACTCCCACTGAACTAGTGTGTCGAAAATAGAAATTTCTCCAACACCCCCCCTTAACATCACTATGGAGTAAAAAATGAGTCCTCAATACTAGGCCATATTAGGTACTCATGTACAATGCAACTAATGAAAACTGAATAAAAAATAAGAAAGAGGGAAAACCACGTGGGAACAAAAGCCCTCCTTCAAAGACAATGCATCAAATAAAGAAAGTATATTACAAGATGATCCCACAAAGTTTGAAAGTTCTGCTCACTGAAAGTATTCGTGAATATGTAGAAATATTTATGGATCTGATGAAGTCCTTTGGCTACCTATGTAGCCTTGTAACTCTTGATCCTATGGACCCATATTCACCTGAAAATATTCCTTTTTGGTGGAAGTGGAACTAGATGCCAAGTCTAATTCTTTAGGAGTGAGTCATACTCCTTTTGCATGGATGCTTGCCATAATGGATTTCCCACAACCTTATTGTAGGTATTTGGATCAATAGATTTAACCATATATAAATGCATCGACATCGCAAGTTCAGAAGTTGAAGGTACATGAGAAGGCTCCTCATGATGAGTTTGAGTCCTCCTCGAATCCATTGGATTCCCTGCAAGAACACCTGATCGTTGAAGTGTGAATTGTTTCCTCTTGGTCATCTTCTAAATTTTCGACGTTGGCTTTTTATCTGGATGTACTACTTGCTTATTTCCATGTGCATAATTTGAGTGTATGGAATCATCTATGATGTATGAAGTTGAAGGAAGAACAAGAGTATACGCATGATGCACTGAAGGTGCATGCAAAGTACTATCTTTATGTGTAAGTAGAAAATAGGAGTCATCATCAGAAAACTTAGTTAACTTATACAACCTTGACTTGTGATCCATATCTCCAATTGAAATGATGGAATTGTCATGAATGTCAAGTACAAAAACTGAATCTGATGTAAATTCAACCTTTTTACCTTTCTGAGTAATCTGATAAAATGAGAGAAGATTCATAGAAATATTTGGAACATGTAAAACATTCTCAAAAATTCCATTATGGAGTTCCACTCTCCCCTCTCATGCTACTTCTACTAGAGTATCATCCCCCATGAGAATAGGGGGTCTTGAGCATGATCTCAAAGAAGTAAAAACTTCCCTTTTTTCTTCCATATGATGTGATGCACCTGAATTTATAATCCATGAATCATATGAGGAATTAATTGCAACAAGAGAATGATGATTACTGTTCTTAGGAGAAGGATCTTCTTCCTTCTTCTTCTTGACTCCCTTTGGAATGTAGTTTCCAAGGTTGTTATGTTGAAGTGTATGTGCCATAATATCAATATATTTCTTCATTCATGTGGATTCTTAATGATTTGGTTTATTGTAGTAAGTGAATTTATTTCCCTTCTTCTTCTTCTTGGAATCTGAAGAGTCTTTGGAACTTGAAGAATCGTTGAAGGGTTTGGAATATCCCTCCTTCTCGTTTTGTTTGTCCTTTTTGTTCTCTTTGGATGATTCTTTTCCATCATGCATCGTGATTGCATGTGATTTTGGATCCTTGATTAGACCCATATAAATGTGTTTTGTCTGTTCATGCGTGAGAGAATCAATGAATTGAACCATGGTAGGAATCTTCCAATTTGTTCCCATGAGATACATTCCAGAATGGAAAGTGGAAACAGAAACAACATATTATGGTCCTAGCTTTCCCAAGATTGTTAGAATAAGTTGCTCCACTTGTTTATATTTATCAATACCACAAGTTTCTAAGCTCAATATCAAATATTTAAAATTAGTAAAGAAATACTGCATATTATCAAAACTTTTAGGATCCAAAGTATTCAACTCTACCTCAAGCATATGACCTCTCATCTCATCTTGCTTTCCAAACAAACTTTCCAAGGTGGTCCAGATCTCGTTTTGAGTCTTTCATTCACAATATGAAACCATAGATTAGTTGAAATCAATTCAAGAAGAATTCATGTGGCTTCATCCTTTCGTTTCACCCATCTCTTCTTCTCAATTGCTGATATAGGTTATGTTTCCATCCCCATTGTCAAGTTGTATAGTCCTCTCCTTTTGAGTTGGAATTCTTCCTTGGGATTCCAATAAAAATAATTGTATGGTGTGAATATTACCACCAAGTTTCACTATATAATAGGTGTCCTATCCATCTCTCCCACTTTTTCTTAGAACCCCTAAAAATTTACTCTCAATCTGCAAGTGAAAAACTAAGAAATCACTATAGAAAGAGCACTTTAAGTGAAAATTCGTATCAGTTTCAGGAGACGATCTTTTGACTTAATTTTTGAGCAAGTGATGAGGAACATTGCCAAATGGCTGAAAACCCACTTGCAGAATGGGTCGATTTACTTCTCATGTGAGTTGTTTCCTCAAAAAGTTAACATTTTTGGAGAAATTGTCATAGAAAGGTACGACCATAGATTCATATCAATTTCAGGAAGCGATCTTCCATCTTCCTTTCTGAGGAAACAATGAAGAATTTCTCCAAACGGTTGAAAAATCACTTGAAGAATGGGTCAATTTACTTCCTAGATAGGTCATTTCCTCAGAAAATTAATATTTTGGGAGAAATAACTAAAGAAAGGTACGACCATGGATTTTGCTCATCGAAACTCTGATTTTTCTTATTCTTTGGCTTGTATGGTTAGATACAAGAAACATAGATCTGATACCATGTCAATGTTTCATCACAAAATTTACAATATATCTAGCTAAATCAAGTACAAACAAATATTATCAAGAAAGGAAGAGATATTCAATATGGAAGAATGAGAAAATATATTCACACTACTCCAATGAGTTGATGATTGATACATAGATGATGATCAATATGATCAATATGATACAATGAATGAGTGGAATACACTCATATATAGGAAATAAAATTTCATTATAGCATAATTCATGCATTCATAATTTCATAATAGTGATGATCTAAAATAGAACTAGTCAGTTAACTCCCACTAAACTAGTGTGTCGAAAATAGAAATTTCTCAAACAACGCACTGTTGTATATCCTGATTCTATTTTTATGCATCATCGTCTATCTTAGCTCCACCTCAAGTCACTGTATGGATCTTCTTTACATCCTCTTCCCTATATTCCATAGCAATCCATTGTAAAATATGATTATTTTGGTTCCTCTTGTCATGTATATTTAATAATAACGTAAGACAGTCTTCTGTTTCATGGTCTGCTACGTGAAAATACATACATGTCACAGGTGGTAATGGATAATATCTTGCATAGTGTCCAAGATTTTTAAAATTATGGAAAAATACTAGTCCTCAACCTCCTCCAAATCCTCTTCCTCCATGACTGCCTCCCCTGAATCCTCCTCTATTACCCTGATTATCTTCATGTGGTGTATTATACTGCGCTCCTTGATTGTATTGTGGTTGTTCATTATTGTATTGTGGTGGTGTTGCGCACTGATGTACAAGATTATACTACTATTGAACTTGGAACTACTGCATGTTATAATGTGGTTTCCGCATGGGATTATGTTTTGGTTGTTGTACAGGTTATCCTATTATGTGCCCAATTTGTACCCTATATGTATCTATAATCCTTTCTTTCATCATCTCCAAAGTTCTACAGTATTTGTCTTCATGTCCAATTGACTTACTTCGATATTGTCTAATAATTCTCCATTAGGGGGAAATGATAGGCATCATGTCCATGTACTTTACATATCTCACACCATGGTCCTCTTGAATATAGAGGGTTTGGCATACCCACTCCAATATACTACGCAAATAATGGACACTCATTCTTGTGATAGCCTTTTGTCCTGCACATTGTACACCATACATCTTCTCTTTCCCCCTTTCCTTTATTCTAATTCAATTGAAATATTAATTTCTTCAAGTACTGTCGGAGCTCTTCCAAAGATGGACCTGTATGCTAATATTGAATTTCCTCTAACTACAAGTTTTCTTGTAGAGCCTCACCCTAGGTCTAATTTTTTTTTTTCTCAAAGGATACTTCAACTGTGGAAACAAAGAATTAGCAAAAAAAATTCTATGTTGTGTATCAATAACAGTGTACTTTAACTTACCTTTTATCGTCTTGAACTTCTAGTCCACTTCCCAGACCGATTCTCCTAGTTTTTTCTTAATATCTATCATTTCATTCATTAACTGGTCTTCTGAGCTTGGCTTCTGAAATTCATTGATCAACTGCCTATTCACCTATGCAACAATTGTAGTTTATCCTTTATGGTTATTTACTATGATACCCATGTATCAATCTAATGCACGGTCTCTAAATGTGATTTCCAACATCATAACCTTTGTATCTTCATCTATAATCTTCTTGGCTTCCCATATCTTCTCATAGATGAAAAAATGATTTTTTGTATCATTTTATCCATCCCCTCATAACTTTGGTAACCTAATAGTTGGATATTTTCCTTCCATAGTGAAATTTGTGGAAATACCACCTCCACGTAGTGTATATAATTGACTACTACATTCTAAACTTCCACTTATTCTACTGGAACCACGTCCTGTAAAAATTCTTCTACCACTAATCACTTGATGGTTAACTAGTTTTTCTTCTTCATTTGTCTTAGTCACACATATATTGGGGGACTTTCCCCACAGACAACATGACATTAAAATAGTGTATAATGTACAGGGGGATTCTATAGTCAACGACGCAGCCAAGATCATACTGAGAATCTACGGGGTGATGGAAAATCAATAATCATACCACCAAGCCTCTGTGGTGGAATTGGAAGGTATCATTATTGGACAACCAATATCTATTTTAATTGACCTAAGATCTAATCTTAGTTATGTTTCACTTCAAGTGGTTGAGGCATGTTCATTACAGAGAAAGAAATTGTAGCATACCCTGCCTCCAACTGGGCTATACCACACTAAATTTTCGAACTATATACAAAATTTAAACATATAGAAACTCTGAAAATGCATAGATTCATACAAAATAATAATCAAAATATACATGCAACACACACGGGAAAAATCCATAAAAATAAACTCATAAATAATAATGCAACATGTAATTTAACACACAATTAACACTTATCTTGGTAAAAATATCACTAACTGCGTGCAGACCTTCCATGTTACTCCCATCCTTATACCACACTACTAAAAACTCTCAGCAGTGGGTCACCCCCGAGCTAGGACTAAACTCCACCCGAGTAAAGGAATTCATAGCTAGGATGATGTATCTCAGACAATAGAAAAAACTCCATCACAGGTGCGAACTCAAACTAACAGCCTACAGCCCCTCATTCCCCACATGCCTGTCCCACCCCATGAAGTCTTCCTCTTCTCTTCTCAATAGTCCTTTGGCTTCCCAAATTCTTCTATGGGGCTTCATAAATAGGCCCAATAGGAAGTCTTAGAGCCCTATAGTTGCAGTTTGGAACCTTTGGGAGATCAATTCCCAACAATTCTCTCACTAAGAGAGAATTTCTCACAGTCCTTAGAACCCTCCTATTCAATATCCCACGATCCTAAAAACCTGCTTCTTCATTCCATCTCCTAACATAACCAAGTACAAGTGTAGGTACAATTAAAGGAAGGTACAAAGGATAGTTGGATGAGTGAGTGAATGATGATGGAATGATAAAAAATGAACTAAGTCCAAACTATATGTATGCATGTTCCCAACTTGACACTTGTCATGTTGAGAACTACTTTGGCCCACCTATCCCCATCCTTAGAAATTAGGATAAAATAATTATCCATGCTTTATACTTTAAGGAATATTAATATAATATTCATTTTTAGCTTAAGCGCCCCCTTTCCCTAACTAGTGGATTTTAGTCCCTCATACTCTTCTATTGTGGTCGGTCTTTTGCAGTCATGTTTTTTCATTAATATTTGTGTGTAATTACATTTACATTTACATTTACATTACATATATCTTGTCCTTTTTTCATCCTGACTGACCAGCCTTAAAACACAACATATACACAAAGGCTCTCTGACCTCAAAATTGCATGCACTTAATTTTGTTGCACATGGTATCCTGGAATGTGCAGATTTCATCATTTTAGTGTGCAATACATGTGCGCACTATAGCATGGAAGGTGCATGAAAAAATTATATCAAACAACTCAACAACTTAAGTACATTTTCATTTACATTTACAGTTGGGGTTTGGCCTAGGGGTATTACCTTCCCCTCCCCCTTATTTATGGATTGTCCTCAATGAAATATATACACATATACAACCAAAATTTCAAAAATCCTCAAAACGATGCAGGTATTTGATGCAAGAGCATCATGAGTAGCAAGCACACGTAGAGGTGGAAGACAGCTGGGACAAGCGCTAGCGCATTTCAAAACATTTCAAAACACTTTTGACAACGTGTTGAAATGCGTTGGCACTTGTCCCAGCTATCTTCCACCTCCGCGCGTGCTTGCTACTCACGATGAAGCTCCTTCATCGCTTCTACGAAATCCTCTGCACTAGCACTTCTAGTCGTAGTCTGTTCTGAATTTCTCAATTCAAAAGCTCCTCTTGGCTGGATGTCGTAACCAAGTTAGGGAGCGATTGAAAAACTCGAGCCAAGAGTATAAGCGAAGAGCAGATCAACACAGGAGAGAACTTCAGTTCGAAGTTGGTGATTTGATCCTTTCACACTTGAGAAAGGAAAGGTTCCCGAGGGGGACATATAATAAACTGAAAATGAAGAAAATTGGACCATGCAAGATCCTAAGAAAATTTGGGACAAATGCTTATGAGATCGAATTACCCGATGGGATCAGAATTTCTCCGATATTCATCTTCTCATATTTGTACCCTTATAAAGCTGAAGAAGCAGAAGTAGGTAATGAACAACCAGAGGTTCAGTGGACTAAACAGATGCTAGTTGCAGAGAAACCACAAATGGAAAGCATACTAGACAAAAGAGTTAGTAAGAGGACCAGGCGAAAGGAATATTTTGAATACTTGGTCAAGTGGAAGGGACATCCAGTTGAAGATGCCAGCTGGGAAAATGAAGCCAAAATCCAGAAGCATGGAAAGACCAAGCGAGAGCTCATGGACATAAGTCCATGAAAATTTTCAAGCGAGGGAGTATGATGCAGGAGCATCACAAGTAGCAAGCATGCGCGGAGGTGGAAGACAGCTAGGACAAGCGCCAGTGCATTTCAACACGTTGTCAAAAGTGTTTTGAAATGTTTTGAAATAAATGTGCAGATATTAAATGAAATAATTAAGTGGAGGGGCACTTGTAGATTGTAAATAGATCATGAGTGATTCGCTCACATCTGTAGTAGGTAGAGGCATTTATGCTAGTTAATATAGGTAGGTAGATTTAAATGCAGATTAGACAGTTTAGAGCGTAGGAGGGAAAACCGACTATAGACACCCTCATCTTGTATCATTGTAATTTTAGCATTATCAATAGAGCATAGAGTATAGATGAGAAGAATAACATTCATCTATTGTGAGAGAGAGAACAGAGTTGTATTTGAAAACACCTATGTACAGAAGTCCTGAATTAATACATGAAGCTTTGATTCAAACTTATGGTGTTGTGATATTCTCTGTGTATGCATGTTGAATGCTATGCTCATATCTATTTTACTCTTTCTATTATGCATTTGTTGTTACGCTATGTATGAATGATTTCTTATTGAATGTTTGAAATCTGAGAGAGAGAGAGAGAGAGAGAGAGAGTAAGGAATGAGTTTCAGTTGTTTCTCTATCTGAGCAAGAATTCCTGCAAGGAGTGTAGTGAAGTCGTCCGCAAGAAGTGCATTGACAAGGGTTCAAAGTTTTTATCTCTAAAAGCTCAGGAGAGATAACGTTATTCTCATTCCTGCAGAAGTGCAGGTTGAGCATAGCAGCCGTGGAAGGTGTGCGCAAGCTGGTTGTAAGTTTAGAACTTATCAACCAAGGAAAGAATTGAAGGATTGTTGTTGCAAGGAGAGTGCACAGAGTCGAAGAATTCAATACTTGGAAGTATTTGAAGGGTTGTCGCAAGGAGTGCATGCAGGAGTCTTCTTGAAGACTCGAGTTGTGGAGAAATATTAGGAGGGTTAGTACCTTGAAGCGTTCAAAGGGAGGCGTTGCAAAGTTACTTTGCAGGCAGATAAGTTCCAGCGAAGGAATAGCTTGTTCAATTTGTGGGAGTTGTCAAGGAGGAAACAGACGTTCATAATTATCCATGGAGAATTCGCGAAGTCCTGAGAGCCGACAGATCTTGCAGAGGAGCAAGGAGAGTTACGACAAGTGTTTTCTAAATTGTAAAGCTCAGAAGAGATGGGGTCGTTAGATCTCTCGTGAACTCTCATTTCAGAATTCGAGAGTTGAAGGGGCAGAATAATCCATGTTAAAGATTGTAGACAGTGGAGAGTGGATAGGTGGCATACTTATTGACACGAAGGTCAAACCTTTGTTGACCATTTCGGAGTTTCGTACGTTGGAGAACCGAAAGCCTTGTAGCGAGATTCGCGAAATTGTGAAGTACGAAGTCCCAAAGGGGCGAAAAGATTTGTGTGGGGCCAACTATTGGTGAAGCATGTCAAAACTCAACATTTCGGCATTTCGGAGGATAAGAATTCGGGATTTCATTTCCAAGATTCCCAAAATTGTGAAATGCTATACTTTCGTGGGAGAGGACGTGATAAGAATTTCGGCACATCCAAAGTTCAGGTTTTGGAAGGCGAAGAGTTGAGAGACTTAGAAGGAGAAGTCGCGAACTTCAAAGTTCCAAAATAGCGAGAAATACGACCACATTGTTTGGTCAGAGGGAGATTGGAATTGATGCTTCATGTTTGATCGTGTGGGCTCAATTCATAAGGACCTGTGGAGAAGCACCATTTTATGTGCATGGGATTCCTCGAAGAGGAATCGAAGAGTCAATTTGACTCAAGGGAAGGAATTAGAACGAACCTGTAGCGGACCATGACCTGAGGGTTGATCAAGTATTTGCGTCAGTATTCTTCCTGCATAGAATCCTCATGCCCCCAATTTGCATCTTTAGGAGCGTACCAGGTCCATTGGACCTTTACTAGCTCTATGGATTGATTCCAAATATGATTGATCTTCTGGTCCAATATGCACATTGAATGCAATTGAAAGGCACCTTCTTCCTCCCCTTAATCACATTCCAATCATTGACATTATTAGCATCAGGTATATACTTTTTGAGAAATGATACATGGAATACATTATGAATAGACATTTATGTAGACAAGGAAAGCATGTATGCTATAGGCCCAATCCTCTCTAGGATTTCAAACGGCCCACAATAACGAGCTAGCAACTTTGAAAAATTTCCGAACTTCAGGGAACTTCTATTGGCCTTTACTTTCAAGAATACATGGTCACCCACTTTAAATTACCTATGATTTCTTCCCTTATCATCATATATTTTCTGCCTGTCTTGAGCAAACTTTAAATTCTGTTTTATTTTCAACATTTTCTCTTCCATTTCCCTGATTAATTATGGCCTAACCACTTCTCTATCTATTGGGTTGTCCCAACTTACCGTTGTGTTGGACCTTTTGCTATAAATTCCCTCAAATGGGCTCATCTTCAGGGATGTTTGGTACTCATTGTTATAAGAAAACTATACTAAGTGTAGGTAGTCTTCCCATTTTGATGGTTTATCCATCACATACATCCTCAACATATCCTCAATCACCTGATTCACCCTCTCTATTTTTCCATCTGATTTTGGATCATAAGTTGTGCTAAAATTCAAATTTGTTCCAAATCCATTAAATAATCCCTTCCAAAAATTTAATGTAAATTTTGGATCTCTGTCAGACACAATTGTCTTGGGTATACCATGTAATTAAGAAATTTCTCTAATATAAATATCAACAATGTTGGTTGGCTTGTGAGTGAGATTTACTGGAATAAAATGGGCAAGTTTAGTAGGATTATCCACCACTACCATGATAAAATCATGTTGCTTGTTTGTTTTGGGAAGTTTGGTCTTGAAATCCATTGTTACAACTTCCCATTTCCACTCAGGAATGCGTAATGGATGTAGAAAACTAGCTGGATGTCTATTCTCATCCTTGACCTTTTGACACTCCAAACATTTGGAAATAAAATCAACAACTTCTTTCTTCATTCCTGGCCAATAATATTGTCTCTTGAAAACAACAATAGTTTTCTGATAACTTGGGTGCCCAACATAAGGTAAATTATGCATTTCTCTCAATATCATATTTTTCAATTTGTGGGAATTTGATAGATAAATTATGCCCCTGTAGATGCGAATTTTATCCTTTTCTAGCCTATAGTCTTCAATTTTCTGTTGCAAAATACCTTGTTGTAATTTTGTTATTATTTCCATGTATTACAAATCTGATTTTGTAGCCTCTATGATTATGTATTTCAAATATGATTGGTACATGCTTATGGTTGTATCATGCAACTCATGCACTCTTCTGCTAAGTACATCATCCGCCTTGTTCTCTTTCCCTTTGATATGATTTATATCAAAGTCATATTCACTGATAAATTCTAAAAACCTGCTTTGTATGGCATTTAGAGTTAGTTGTCCAAGTAAATATTTCAGACTACTTAGGTCTGTCCTCAACTCAAACCTTTTTTCCTGTGAGGTAGTGCCTCCACATTTTCAAGGCATGCACTATGGCTTCCAACTCCAAATCATCAGTAACATAGTTCTTTTCATGCTCCTTCAACTACCTTGATTCATAGCATACAACATACCCATTTTGACTAAGGACTCCACCAAGCCCTTATTTACATGCATCATTGTATACATTGAAGTCTTCATTTGGATCAACAATCCTTAGTATTGGAGCACTTGTTAATAAATTCTTCAAGTGTTGGAAACTCTTTTCACAATCCAATGTCCACTAAAACTTCACACCCTTCTTTTGCAAGGAAGTGATTGGGTGTGCAATCTTTGAGAATCCTTGAATAAATCTCCTATAATAGCCTGCAAGGCCCATTAATGATCTGACCTATGTCACATTATTTGGTGCTGGAATCCTCTAATGGTCTCTATCTTCTCAGGATTCACTGTTATCCCTTCCTCTGAAATGATATGTCCAAAATAATGAATTTGATTCTGATAAAATGAGCACTTTCTCAATTTGGCATACAACTGATGCTCCCTTAATACCTTTAATACCATCCTCAAGTGGTTTTCATGTTCTTCCTCCGACTTAGAATATATAATAATGTCATCTAAAAATACAATGACAAGCTTATCTAGGTATTCTCTGAAAATACCATTCATTAAACACATGAAGACAAATGGTGCATTTGATAACCCAAATGGAACCACTACCCATAATGACCATACCTTGTTCTGAAAGCAGTATTGTTGGTGTCTTGTTATTTAATTCTTATGTGATGATAACCTGACCTGAGATCAATCTTGGAGAATATTTTTGCATCTTTCAACTGATCAAAGAGGTCATCGATCCTTGGAAAAGGATACTTATTATTCACAATTACCTTGTTCAAATGCCTAAGTCAATGCAAAGTATCAATGTTCCATCCTTTTTCTTCACAAATAATACTGGGGAAATCCAAGGTGACACACTTGGGTGTATATACCCCTTCTTCAGAAGCTCTTCAAGTTGCATTTGTGATTCCTTCAATTTTGGTGTACTCATCCTGTAAGGGGTCTTGGATACTGGAGTTTATCTAGGCATGATATTGATAGAGAAATCAATGTCTCTTTTAGGGCGTAATCCTGGTATTTCTTTAAATACATCTTAAAAATATTTTAGGACTACATAATCTTCAATATTTGACACTCTAACCTTAGGTGTTTCTTCCATATGAGATGAAAATATTTGACATCATTTTCTGTAACATGCGTTCAACTACAATGCTGAAATATCTTTGACAATTACTGCCTTGGGAATTCCTTGTATTGTCCTTAGGTTCCCTTCCCCATCCAGGAAAGTAAATTCCTTGTTATGAAAATCTAGGATATCATGATTTCCCAACCAATCCATCCCAATTAGACAATCATAGGAACCTAAAGTAAATATGTTCAAATCTTCCCTGGTGTTCAATCCATTCATGTCCATAGGATACGAATTAACCATCTCATTAACTTTTCTTTTGGCTCTGGTAGCCAGCTTCACCAACCAATATTTTTCATTCTTTCTTGTTGGAAAATGCAATTTTTCCACCATATTAGGATTTATATAACTATGACTAGATCTTGAAGAAATTAAAATAGCAATGGTTTGGTTGTTTATCATACCTTCCACTTCAATCATATGTGTCTGATACTTTGGTTTCTTGTTGTCCAGGGATGCATCGATCCTTGGTACACTTATGCCCATGTCATCCACTATTTCATCTTGTTGTACATTGTGAACAATCCTCACTTTTTCACCTCGGTTAGGACAATCTCTATACATATGATCTCCCTTAAAACCCAAACATTGAATAGGTGGTTTCCTTATCCTTTTCCCCTCTTCCTCAATCATTCTGGGTTCTCTAGAAGATGGTTTTCCCTGAGTATTATT
Organism: Picea engelmannii; assembly: GCA_009831015.1. Lineage (NCBI taxonomy): Eukaryota > Viridiplantae > Streptophyta > Pinopsida > Pinales > Pinaceae > Picea > Picea engelmannii. The sequence goes on along the minus strand of ML777907.1, from coordinate 1,964,628 downwards.
AAGGAAGAATGGTGGTTCAATTCCCTTCTTCCTTTGATCCATCTTGAATTTATTCTTGTCTTCCCAAGATTTTTGGAAAGTTGGCTTTCCTTTATGTTGATCATATAGACATTTATCTCACCTTATGGTCTCCTCCAATGTTTTGGTATCATCATATTATATCTTGTCACTAATGAATGATGTAATCCCACTCAAATACCTCTAAATCTTAACTATCTCATCCTTGATGAAAGAAACATACTTCAACAGTTCTAAAAACCTTGTTTCATATTCATCTATGGTCATACTCCCAAATTTGATTTCAAATAACTCTTTCATGTTCTTGTCATAATATCTCTTAGTCAAGTATTTCTTTTCGAGATACTTCTTGAATTCCTTCCAAGTAACATTTTTCTCTTTATTGTGTTTCACCCGCACAAACTGATCCCACCACATGGATGCCTTTCCCTTGAGTTTATAGATGGAAATTCTTCCTTCTACGTGTGAAGATTAATTATGCAATTGAAAATATTTCTCATTCCTAGCAGCCATGTCTCTACATCTTCATCCTTCTTGTGCTCATCATCAAATGTAGGAGGCTTTATTTTGTTCATTTATCCTCATATCTCATCCACCCAAGACCTATTATGCTTCCTTAAAGGGGATGTACTTGAGTTGTTGTGTGCTCTCCTATTGGAATTCCTAGAGGAGTGATGGTGATGTCTTCTAACACTTCTTGTTCTTATTTTTTCATCAAGAGACCTATGACTTACTGATTTGCTTGAGCCACTCTCCTTATCCAATTTCTTTTCTATTTTGTTCAAGCTCTACATTAACTTCATGTTGAAGTATTCCTATTGCTCCTTGGATTTCATTTATTTATCCTTTCATTATCATCTTTATGCCTTTGTACATCCTTCTGCAAATTTTTAATGGTCTCTACCATATTCATGTTTTCGTCCTTTCCTTCTCCATGTCCATTTGAGTTTGTTCCTTCAATGCCCATATGGACATCCATTCCTATGATCTCATCTTCTTGACTATATTCTACCTATTTATATTTCATCCCTCTGCACTCTATGTTGATCCTAATCTGATCTAATAGTTTTTAACTCTGCAAAATGTGCAGCCAACAAAATTTGTTACGCTAAATAATTTAATAGATTCATGAAATAATATATGATTCTGGTTCAATAATGCATCATAATTATTTCTTCTGATTTCCTGAAAAATTGACTACCCAAATCAATTTTATGGGTGAATAATTATATTGCACTATCCAAGACCTTTCCAATGCCTACTTCCATGCTCAATTCTGAGTCTTGAGAAGGAAGTTATGGTTATTTAAAAATTGTCCATTAACTCTTCAGTTTACACTTCAACTTGGTGCAAATTTGCGTTGTAATTATGCATTTTTCACCTACTCCATTAGAGTTTTGGTAGGAGTTCAATTGGGTTTCTTCATATACATATTTTGTATAGTCTATGGAAGTTTCACCTCTTTCTGGGTTATGGGATTCCATTTGTTGATATTATGGTATCTGCGGGAGGTATTAACCTCCACGTGTAACCCTGACAAGAATAGAATATTATGGAAGCAATAAGAAACCCTAAAGAATTGGATATAACCCTAAAAGACAAGTCTAATAAAGAAAATATTTAATATTGATTTTTTATCCTCCATAATGAGAAGTCGGTCCAGACAGCTAAGGAGGAGCATTATACATAAAGGACGCCAGAGCTCATTTGAAAGACACAACTCGCAACTGTGGAAATCTAGTGCCCACTACAAAAATTCAATAAGTGTTCAAGTCCCGAGAGTAGTTGGATCTGCATCTACTACAACTATTATTTTCATTTTTAGGCTTGGAATTTCTCTTGGTTATGGTTTGTACTTTTTTCTTGGTACGCTAACTCTGGAGAGTGGTACATTACCTTGATTGGCTTTTGGACCTAGGGTTTACTTCTGGAATTATTATCTCTGTCAAGGTTAAGGTGATCGGGGGTGGCTTTAGCCTATGGTTGGGTGACAATATTGCTATATCGTCTATGGTTAAATGAGCACACCTATTATTTATAATACGTTATGGGCCCACACTATCTTCAGACAGTCTAACCACTGGAAGATAGATTGGGAGTATTTTCTCAGTTACAGTTGCAGTTGTAGTCAAAGTTTTGTTGCAACAACGAAACCCTAACCCTCTTGTTAAGACACCTTAAGTGAAGATATTTACCTAATTTTTGGATAGAATAGTGTGCCCTAACCTAGCGCACCTCTTGGTACTCTCAACAAGATAAGACATCAAGTTTGGGTTTTTGGTCAAAGTCAAAGGTTGACCAATTCAAAGAAGTCATGACCTACTTTATGAAGTCAGAAAACAAGTTAGAAGGGGATTCCAAATTTAGAGCATGGAATAAAAGGATTGATCTCATCCTTTCCAAGAATAAATTTTGGATACCGTGAAAGGAAAAATCATGGAACCATAGTTTGATGAAGGAAAAGAGAAGGAACCTAAGAACGTTGCAGTTATGGAGAAGTTCAAAGACAATGACATCAATGACATGAGTATCATAGTGGACTTTGTAAAGACCACTTGATACCCTACATCTCTCATCTTGACTCATCTAAGATGTACGATTCCCTAACTAACCTCTTCTCAGTCAGAAACATTGCACAAGTAATGAGTCTGAAGAATGAGCTCTATGACATTAAAATGAATGATCATGAAAACATAACATCATACCTTGTGAGAATCTCTCAGTTAAGAGATCAACTACAAGCTATTGAAGAAAGCATTTCAGAGAAGGAATTGGTAAATATAGTACTCAATGGTCTTCCCAAGACATGGGAAGCATTTTATAAAAGCATGAACACAATAAAGGAGTATCCCACATTTGAAGAAATTTGGACTTGTTGTGCACACAAAGAATCAAGGATTAATGAAAAAGAGAAATCCCAAAAGAAATACAATGATCAAGATTTCACAAAAAAGATGAAGAATTTCAGGAATAAGAATAAGTATGTCAAAGATAAACCAAATCAAAAAAAGGGTATGTCAAAGATACAATGACTGTCGAAAATATGGTCACTACAGGAACCATTCTCCTGATTTAAAGAAAAGGAAGGAAACATATAAAGGAATAGTTTTCGAAGAAAGGGAAACCTCAAAGAAAGTCAAGCAGGATAAAACAAACTTCTTCTTCTAAGTCAAGGTAACAATATTCTTCAAAGCTCTTGTATATACCATGTTTACATAGTTCCTGTACATATCATGTATATCTATTTATTAGAAGAAGATATGTTACCTATGGAAGAATAAAAGGATAAGGATTTCTATTATGATGACTACAAGTCAATAAATACACATGAAAACATGAAGCATGATGACAGTATTTGGTAACAATTACTATGGAAGCTATTATATAAGTAACAACTGCTAGATAATCTGAAATCAAAATAAAACCTGAAGAGACCCAGAAGAAGTCAAAATAGAAAGAAGTCAGCAACCAAGAGGAAATTAGAAAAATACTTTTGACACCTTGCAGAAGGCAATAATAATGCAAATGGCAGCATGGACTATATTAGATGGAGGGAGATGATTACAAAATTCCAAAAGAAGAGAGTGCATTAATGCATGAATCAAGGATTATAATGGAGATAATCCTAAATAATATGATCCATTGAGGATTATGAAGCATCTATCCATCTTCCCATTGAAAGTAGAATCCATGAAAAGCAACATATGTTCAGTTTGACTCTAGAAAAAGTATTCTTCAAAAAGAAGCCTTAAAGTATCTTGGTTGTCCATCTACATCCATGATCCTATGATGAAAGGAAGAAGTTGGAATATTTAGGGCATGAAATCTATAGAATACCCATGGACCCAAGAGTGAAAGAGAGACATGAGGAAGAACATGAGGATTCCAAGAAAGAAAAAAAAGCCAGAACAACCGGTGATTATACCGAGAATCACAAGACTACCATATTGGTTTGAACTCACTAAGAAGAAATCGAGCAGAAGAAATGGAAGTTATGATAAAGAACATTGTGAAAAATAATTATGAATGGAATCATTGCAATATGTAGAGGTCCTTCCAAAATGAGGGAGAAGACTATGACAACATCTTGTTCTAGATATACCTCTTGTAGTATCCATGGATTGGAATTTACATGTAAAATATTTTTCTTCCCAATAAAAAAAGTGAGAAACAAGCTTATACCAGAAAGAGACGCATGTATGAATATATAATAATACCTTGTATGGATTCAAACAAATTGATGTAGAGTATCTCATATACAACAGAAGCGTGGTGATAATTTTCTATGACAGAGATAGTGTATCATAATAGTTACTCAAAAGTCTGGGATGATGGATTGCTAATCTATGGAAAAATATCATGATGACAGAAGAAGTGCCACTTGTATATGTTTCATTTTTAGCCTTGCCACGATGTCATGAGCTAGCAGGAAACATAAGTGTTGAATTCAACCATGATATATTGTAATGATAAGAGCTCTATGAATCCTTTAGAGAAAACTAGTCTTCTATGACAGACCGAAGTACATTGAAAACAAGCATTACATTTTCTATGATGAAGTCCAAAAAAGAGAATTGGTTCTCCAATATATCTCCACAAATGAGCAGATGGTAGATATTTTGGTAAAGCCTCTGTCTAAGATGAAAAATTTGCGTACTTAAGAAACAAGAAGGGGCTCATGGAGATGACTTCCTTATTGAAAAAATAAGATATTACTCCCAGGTTGGTAGGAAGTACTGATGTGTTATTGATTTATGGAAAATCATTTTTCAGTTCAAAAAATGGTCCAGGATGAGAAGTTCCTTTCCAGTTCAGAAAGTGGTTTGAGATTTCTGACGGACAATCATTTTCTAGTTCGGAAAATGGTCCAAATTAGATAGTGATTTTCGTAATGAAAATGGTTTGATAGATTGTTGATGTACCATAAACAATGATTCCCCGTGCGGCTAGTGTGGGAGAATGATCTAGGACAATCATTCTTCTTGGAATTCACTCTGAGTAGTGGTAAAGTAGAATGGTCCTCCTCTCTGGGAAGTCATTCTTTCGAAGTTCATAGTTGTGAGCAGTTTATAAGAATGGTCCATTTTGGAGGTTGGTCCAGGACAATCATTTCCATTAGGAAATGGTATAAAAATTCATTCCTTAGGGAAGAATCATTCTATCTAGGTCGCACTATGATTAGTTTCGGAGGAATGGTCCAATTAGGTGAATGGTCCAGGTTCATAAATCAAGGATAGGAATTTCCTAGGGAAGACTCATTCTCTCCAGGTTGCACTATGACTAGTGTCGGAGGAATGGCCCAGTTAGATGAATAATCCAAGCTTAGAAATCAGGGACAATTATTCTTATATGCTTGAGAAGAATAGTCCAGATATCCCATGGCTGATGTTTTACCTTTTGAGGGCAGATTCTATTCCATATCTCACAGATGTGAGTGGAAGAATGACTCAGATGGCTCATTTTATATCATGATATTATTTTATGAAGGTTTATATCATATGATATGATTTCTATGGAGAATGTATGTCTCTGGACAACAGATGTATTCTATTGTGATGGATGTGTTCCACTGGTTGTGAATATGTGTCATTGATTAAGTAGATGTGTGCTACTTGGTGTGGTTGTGTACCACTAGATAGTACATGTGTATTACTATGGATAGACACAATTGTGTTCTATTGAATGGCATTATTATGATTGCCATTTATACTATCATTAGTGTTGGAAATGATTATCAGCTAGATGGATAGTCAGTGTGTTGGTGGACAGACATTCTCCAAACAGAAAATGGTCTAGGACATTTATTCTTCTAGGACGTATGTCTGTATTAGAAGAACAATCCTTGTAGTCCATGGCATGGCTTCCAGAATATGTTGAAATAATTATTCTTCTAGGACATATGTCTGGATTAGAAGAATGGTTGTTGTATCACTCTGTGGAGTGAGTGAGTTATTCAACATCATGCTTGATTACTCAGATGGAGTATGGCTTTGAGAGAATATGCAGTTGATGCTATTAGATGATATTGATAGTGATGATGGTTCTCTTGATCTAATCATGAGATAGCTTGTGTGGCTATGATGATGCTACCGGTTGAATGGTATGTTTGTGCTCAATACCATTGCTTTCAATACCTCCCTATCTTAGAGGGAGTGTTTATATTATGGTAGTTGTGGGAGGTATTAAACTCCATGTGTAACCCTGACAAGAGTATAATATTCTGGAAGAAGGAAGAAACCCTAAAGCATTGGACATAACCCTAGAAGACAAGTTGTCTAAATGAAATATTTAATATTTAATTTTTAGCCTCTAGAATGAGAAGTTAACCCAAACATCTAAGGAGGAGCAATATAAATAAAGGACGCCAAATCTCATTTGAAATACACAACTCGCAACTGCATAAATCTAGTGTGCACTGCGTAAATTTAGTAAGTGCACAAGTCTGGAGAGTAGCTGGAGATGTAGCTACTACAACTAGTATTTTTGGTTTTAGTCTTGGACATTCTCTTGGTTATGGTTTGGAATTTCTGCTTGGGACGCTAGCTCTGGAGAGTGGTACGCTACCTTGATTAGCTTTTGGACCTAGATTTTGCTTCCAGAATTATTCTCTCTGTCAAGGTTAAGGTTCTTGGGGCTGACTTCAGCCTACGGTTTGGTGACAATATTGCTATATTGTCTATGGTTAAACAAGAACACCTATTATTTCTAACACTAGTTACAACATGTTGAAGTTCTAGGCCAATTATTGTTTTTGGTTTGGAATGCTACATGTACCTTCTTTGTTATCTTAAACATTTTTAACATGCCCATAATTTTAATTCATATCTAGGACTATTTTCTATGGTTCAATATATTTACATAGACTGCTCATGTGCCTCAATATGATTCTGGAGCATAACGTTATGGCCCTTCAAAGTTATTTGGGTCTTAATATTTACCCTCCACAGTTTGTCCTGTAACTTCCTAATAAAATATATGTTTGACGAATGGTTTACACCATTAGAAATCTCTCTCCGGTCTCTTTCATTTGAGTTGTAGAGACATAGTGTACCTTGGTACAATCAATTCTTGTGGTTTTTGAGTAGCTAAAAAACACTATTTAGGGACTCAGAAACGCGTTGCAAAAAGATGTCGTTCAAATAGTATAAAATGTCGCAGAAATTCATTGGCTTTTTGTTGTTGTAGACCATCCAACCAACTTCGTGTGCACAAATTTGAACATGTACACCCATATTTAGCATGCGTAGTAACACCATAAAGTAGCGCATGCTCTGTACACCTATAACCAATGTGGATCACTTCTCTGTCGCGTCAATAATTGGTGCACACTACTTTTTAGTCATGTTGCAATCTCTACCACACACAATTTTGGTTCATGCATTAATACTTGTTGCACACAAATTTTGTGTCACATGCTAATTTTCAATGCACATTGCATTCTATGCGTCACACCATTCCAAATTTTAGTACACTCCTACCATGCACCAGTTCTCTGCGCGCACCATTAATTAAACCATCACGCGACAAGAATATTCATCATGCATGCATTGTATACCAACATTGCACGTGCACCAACAAAATTCCTCTACGCACACCACACATGCCAATATTATGTATGAGCACACCTGTTATAACCCTAAATTTCTCTACACATGCATACATGGCCTTTGGCCCTCTTACTTGCATTTGTTTCCAAAGCACTACTCAATTGCTCTTCTAAAAAACCCATTTTTTGAAGATGTATGTGTCTTGCACCAATACTACCCACATACATATGCTTGTTGCACCACTACAGTCTGCGTGCATATGCATGTTGCACCATTACAACCCGCGTATACTTGTAAAAGTTGTAAAAAATAAAAAGTTGCAAGGAATTCATTGAGATTACGGGATATTGGGTAGTTTCCCAACTAATCCACTGCCTATAGCCCGTCACCCAACTGAATAACCATCCTTTTGTCATATAAAATGAGGTGTTGGGGTCTCATTCCATATCTATACATAATAATAGTGAAACTCTGCCCATTTCACATCCCCTCCTTTCCCAAGTTATTGCATCCCTTTTGTGAGAATTTCCTCAGCATTCCTCAATCATCCCTTCTTCCTCCATCAGAACTTATTCACTTCCCAAGAAGAGATCAGAAGGTTGAGAGGAGAATCCATACAAAGTTGTACTTGTATCTTGGTGAAGAGGATCCTGGACCAGGTTCGTGGAGTAGTAACTGGCATTGTTTGTAAAGGTATAATCATTGAGTTATTAATAAAATAATTACTTTTACTGTCCCAAATCACGGTGTATTGAATGATATTATTGGTTTATGTTTTGTCATTCTAACATCTAACCCTAATTTGTATATGAAATAGCATGCCTGTAGCTTTTTGTTTGTCAATCTTTGAATGCAGGTCAACCTTGGGAGTAGGCGTGCAATCAACAAAGCTTTCAAGCATGAGGGGATCATCACCAGACGTAGAGTAGAAGTATAGTTACTCGATCCCCCTCATATTTTCTTTTATTGTATGACTTTTGGTATGTTTGGGTATTATAGAGAAGTAGTTGAATTTTAGATGGTAAATTTATCTTCCTACATTCTGAACCCTGGTGTATTCATAGGGGGGGTTTTCCTGCTAGAAGAAATGGCAACCATATTGGGGAAGCCTCTAGGGTTTTAGGGGATTTTCGGGTTATCTGATTGGTTTTTATGCCTTTTGAGTTTCTGTTGAGTCCTCTGAGTCTTTTAAGGAATTATGGTCACCTTCAGGTGCCATACCAGTTCTCCCTACCTTATAAGTCTGTCTATTTTCTTTCTTTTTTGAGGGAATACAAAGGTGTACGCACCCTTCTTTGGGTCAGAACATGTACATACGTGCCCTTCTAACTAGACAGTTCGCATACATATGCAAGATGTTGAAACAATAGTAGCGTACTTGGTTCAAGAATTAAAAAAAAAAGATGCAGTCAACCTCTTTCCTAATTGATGTTTATACTTCTCAGGGTTTCTTGATATAGTTCAGAGTCTCTGATTTTACAGCCATAACTTCGATTAGAATTCAATTTACTTGTCTTTTTGAAGTTTCTTGTGTTTACTTCTGAAAGGGTTTTGAACGAGTCTTTGAGTGATTGATCTGTCTATTTGGTTTCTTTTGTGATTCCCTGTGATCTGCAGTAGGCCAAAGATATGTGTCAGTCTAGTCTTGTGGTTCTTTTGATCCCTTTCATTTTCTTTGAAAAAAGAGAAAAAATATTTATTGCAAGTTTTTCCTCTTCGAAGAATTTTTCAAAAAAAAAGAAAAGATTTTTCATTTTTCATTTTGGTAAAGTAGTTGGAGTTAGTTATTTTACTAGAATAGGAAAAAGAGTTCATGTTTTAAGTTCTTTATTGATTTCTTGGAACTTAAGTAGCTTGTAGTCAAGCAAAATTTCTTTGTGGTCTTATTTTTAAAGATCTTGAAAAAAGTCAGTTACAGAAAAGTTGGTTACAAAAAGTTAGTTGTAAATATTTACTTTTGACTAGAAGTAATTTTTCTTTCAGAGTTTCACCTTTTTCTCCTCTTTTTGCCTCTCATAACATTACTAGTTTTACTTCCATATCATTTGAGTTAAACAAGCAATTAGAATGAACACTAAATCTAAAATTAATGAGACTTTTATGTTTGTAGGGTCAACCAACTAGTTTAGGGTTAAGGCCTTGAATTAGGTTGGATAGGAAACTCTTCAAGGCTATTAAACAAACATTGTAGTCAGAGTTAGGGAGTGTTAAATTCCAGTGACGTGAAAGTTATCCGAGATCTCCCTCTAACATAGCGGCTAAAAACAAGGTTGCGTGAGGAAAGGAAGCGGATTAACCCCTCCAAATCCATACTAAACATAGTGGGGAATGCATATTGAGGATCTGTCATGGGAATACTATTGCTCTCATTTTCCTACAGAGCTTCGTGGACCTCAAATTCATTCAATATCCTTTGTTGTCTTCCAGACCTCTTGCTTTTGATACCCTCGGTGGGTTTCATAATTTTTATCCTGCTCATTGCGGTCCACCCGACTGTCGACTATACCAAATTGGTGATTATTTGTGAGCTGGAAACTTAGTTGCCTATATTCTAGGGACTTACACAGGTGAAAATAGGGTTATATCACGGTACCTACATCACACGTCGGGTCACACTTTGTAGATTATACTTGGAGGGTGCTTCCGTGTTCGAGTTGCACTTGCACTCGTAAGTTTCTCTAGTGTTGGTTGGCATAACTGTTCTTCCTACTAGATAGTGGTTTGCATGGTTTATCTTATAATAATTTTTCTAGTGTGTGCTTGGTTTTAAACGCTAGTTAAAGCCTTACTATGTCATTTACATTTTCATAAAGTGGAATATCAAGAGCTTCGTCGGTCGCGAAGGCTTCAGGGCCTACCGCTAGTTTCATTAGAGCCACTATTACGGAAAAGACTTGACCAACAAGGGTCATTCGAAGTGATCAGGGCCACAGGAAACTATGCCCGAGCCAGCTCCGAGAGGAGATTATTGGAATGCATAGAAACCTACTATTTTTTACCTTGGAGAGGAAGCTCTCAGGCCATCCAACCCTGTGATCATTGACTTGTCGGTTCCAATATTGGTACAAGTTGTCCCTCTGAGGGTGACACTTTACGAGCGTCAGATAGTCTTACAAGAATATATGGAAACAAATGTTGTTACTTCATCTAGGAGTCCTCATACTCCTGTTTCAGCTACTACCATAGGGGATATGTTGCCTCCTAGCCCACCTTTGTCGATTCATACCACATTGGTATCGAGCCCCTCTACCTTGGGAAGTGGTCCCATACCTTCATCAGCGGCAACCACTACTCCATTTACGCAAAGTGCGACGGGCCCTCCATTTTCATATGGGATGCCTGGATTTGATTCGAACTCAGTCCTTACCTACTCCAATTTATAGACCATGGGTCCGGGGGAAGGGATCTCAAACTCTCCTCTGTAAGGGTCTACTGGGGGAACTTCAGTCCCCTCCAATGTTATCCCTTATGGTGAGGTTCATATACCTCCTCCACCCCCCTCGCTCGGTGGTTCTTTCCAGCAACCCATCGGGTCAAATGCTAACTACAACTTGTTTGAAGCAAGTAGTTTAGGACCTTCATATTACAATATGCTAGTGGGATCCATGTCATTCTCTTTGTTCGACGTGTTTGGTAATAACGCTTTTTCTTCGGCTACCATCTCAGCTTGGGGCAACCCTCATTTTGGGAAACATAATCCTGCACAGGGTACTATTCCTACACAAGGGGAAAGTACAAGAGTTTTTTCCTCACAAGGACTTTGGAATCCTTGACGGGGATCAGTTCCCTTGCAAGGGATGTCTATTGGGGGAAGCCCATTCCATGGTTAATGGAACCCCAGGCAAGGCTCAGTACCTATGCCCGTCAGATCGACTGGGGGCATCCCCTTCCAAAATATTTGGAACACAACACAGGGAGCAATCCCCGCCCAACCCACGTCATCCAATTACGGGAATCAGCCAATGATATCCCAACAAATGAAATTTGCGTATAATGGTCAAGGCCATGGTGTCTACCAGAACCATGGCCAACAACCCAACTTTTCCTGGCAACCTGGTGCTAGTCAAACTCCAGGCCCCCTTTTTCTTGTACATAGTACCCAACCCAAACTACCATTTCTAGCAACGCTACATCTACTAGACTTGTCAAGCTTGCTTACTGACCCGATTTTTCATGATCCACGTTGTCCCCCCATGCCTACTAAGTTTCCCTCGGATATTCCAAAATTTGAAGGCAAGCTTGGCGAAGACCCGAGTGATCACATGACAAATTTCCACTTATGGTGCTCATCAGACTCGCTATGAGACGACTCTATAAAATTGCACCTGTTTCAATGCACTCTTATCGGGGTTGCCACGAAATGGTATATTGAGCTCGACCTCTCAAGTTATTCTTACTTTGGAGACTTGGTGATGGTCTTCCTAAACCATTTCCCACTACCCATGAGATATGATGTCGACACCAAATTGCTGGCCAACTTTGAGTAGACTAAGGCCGATCATATCTCAGATCACATTCGAGAATGGCGGCATCAGAAGATCTTGATTAAGGTACAGGTCCCACCAGATTTCTTGATGGAGTTGTTCCTGAAGTCTTTGGTACCATTTTTATCTAAGGATGTTGCAACTTCAAGAGTGTTTTCAAAGGAGGAGGTGATAATGAGAGTGCAATAGCTCGAACTGATTTACTCTCGGTCTTGATTACTCTATGAGATCTTTCCATATGTGCCACAGTCCATCCTCGACAAGTCCAGAAAAAAGTCTGGGCCACATGATGATGGTATAGTTGCTTCAGCACAAGGAAAGTCCATTGATTAGTTGTCAAATCAATTGCACAAATTGTTGATACAATAGACGATGGCCAGCCAGACCTCTGGTTCAACTGTTCTCCCTACCCAAATGTCAGACGTACACAATGTGTTGTTAACAAGCCCAAAGGCCAATTAGCATCCTGAAGGAAATAAAAAACAACGGAACAAGAAGGGTAAAGGGTATAATAAGTCTAATAACAATGATGGCGGGGGCAACACAGAGAAGAGAAAGTCGAAATATCTGTGTAACCTTTGCATGGAATACAATTCAACTCGCTTGTGCCTTGGACTTGCAGAGGCCTAGAAGATATTGGCGCAACAATAGCCTATTGTGATGACGAACCCATTCCCACATGGGAAAAACATGGCTCAAGCCTCAACTTATTCAAGAGTGGAAGGAGGCAATCAGGGACCCCCTCCATCTACTAGTAATACCTCGGCCACAAATGTTTACATTTTTAAAGGTGATGCTCATATATCGACCAGAGCACGAGATTACAGAATGTTGAAATATAGAGAAAAGAGTAAAGAAGCCACAAACCCACCAATTCCTATCCATATTGAGAAGACGATGGGAGAAACAATGACATGCATCCTGAAAGGGGCGTTCAAGAAAGCTTCTCATAATTCAAACGCGAGGGCTACCCATAACTACTCTGTGGTGGAATATTTGGCACAAACCCCTTGTGTGATGTCCGCTTTGGAGGTCCTCCAGATCGTCCCTTCATGGAGAAAGGATTTGTTATCCCCCTTGGGATCAACAAAGACTTGTAACCTGGGAGTGATTGTTATTGATCCAACCAACTTGAAGCCTTGTCTCCCTTACCGGTTTGCATTTTAGATAGTAGTGGATTAAACCACACAATATTTTACTTGGAATATCTTCCGTACGGTGGTTGACAAGGGTGAATCGACTTGTGTGATGTCTCTAGCATGTTGGAAGGCCATTGCCCAACCCATTTTTTCTTTGTCACCTACATTTCTTACGACATTCGATGGTCATTCATTCAGACCACATGGAATCATTCCTTCTTTCCCTGTGCAGTTAGGAGGGAAGACCATGTTTGTCAAAGTTGAAGTGGTCAATGTGCATCTTGACTACAAAATTATGTTAGGAAGGAGTTGGACCTATGCAATGCATGCAGTGGTTGCCACAATTTTTCGGGTCTTGTTGTTTCCACATGAGGGTCGAATCATGACCATTGACCATTTTTCCTTCTCTCGTCTTGACCCTTCATCAAGGGCATCCACTGTCCCGATGATTAATAACCATCATTATGGAACCTTCAATGTAGGGGTTGGTTTCTGTCCATCATTTATGGGTAATTTCTATTACCCGCCTCCTTCTGGCGATGTCAAGTTTATATCAGCTGCCCCTGACTAGCCTAGGGATGAAAATTTTCAAATGTCGTCATTCTGAACGACTTAATTTCATGATCCATGGACTCTTCCTTCCCCATCGGCTTCGATGGAAGGGACAAGGAATCTTGGAATGGCCATGCCCTTCTCTGCGGAATAAGTTGTGTACATAATTGTCTAGCAAGCTTTGGTCGACCCCGATTCGACTCCTACACAAGAGTTAGATCTAGTTCTCGAGCCTATTTCGGCTCAAGCTTCCCTTTCCACTACAGATTCTTTAGACCTAGTATTTCCCTCAGATGAGGCAATTATTGAGGCATTGACTGGTCCAGACATACCTTGGGATGATCTCCATCACATATCTTATTTACTCCTGGAGTTGAGAAGAATAGAGGCATGTGAATTTGTGTTGACTATGACTGGAGATACGTCTTTTCCTTTTAATCCTCTAGTTATGCACGTCGTTTACGCCGAGGGTAATATGGCGAGTATCGTTGAAAATATCCCTATAGATATCTCTAGAACCCCTAGCATCATGGATAATGTTTTTGTTGGAGCAGACTGCTGCTCCGAATAAATTTGAATTTATACAGATTTATTTAAGGAATTTTGGGACGTTTTTTCCTAGTCTTACGAGGAAATTCCAGGCATTGATTCAAGAATCATCAAACATGAGATAATGAATTATCCTGATGCCAATCCGGTCTGAAAGAAGGTTCATCTGGTGAATCCTCAGAAAGAGGCAATGATTAAGGTTGAAGTAGAGAAACTGCTTAAATTCGATTTTATCTACCCTATGCAGTTGACAGAATGGGTGTAAAATCTCGTTCCGGTTAACAAAAAATAGGGTATGATTCACATGTGCATGGAATTCCGTGAATTGAACAAGGCCTATCCGAAAGATAATTTCCTACCCCATTCATCGATCAGATTTTTGATGAATATGCAAGTTGTGAGGTCTTTTCATTCATGGATGGTTGTTTGGGATATAACCAGATTTATATCAAACCCGAAGACCAACATAAAACAAATTTTATTTGTCCTTGGGGCACATTCGCTTATCGTAAGATGCCTTTTGTCCTAAAGAATGTTGGAGCCACTTTTCAATGGGCCATGTATTTTTATTTCCATGACCTTAGACATATATTCGAGGCTTTTCTTGATGATATGGCATCACTCTCTTGCAAAGAGATATGATCAACCCACACACCTCTAACTAATATTTGAATGATGTCTCTATTATCTGATTCACTTGAATCCTAACAAGTACATTTTGTGCATGATGTCAGGTCATCTCTTAGGTTTCATTGTTTCAAAAATAGGGATCATGTTAATCCTATTAAGGTTGAGGCGGTAGTTTAGTTGCCTCCCCCGTTCAGAGCTTACCGGGGAAAGTGAAATTTCTTCAGCGTTTTATCGCAAACTATGTCGAGATCCCTAAAGGGTTCATGCGTCTGTTGAAAAAGGGACTGCCTTTATGTTGGGTCAAAGCTGCTCAGTGCTCTTTTGAAGCATTGAAATGTGCCCTTACATCTGCCCCTTTGCTCCGGCCTCCCGATTATAACAGATATTTCTTGTTGTACTTGGCTGCTGCAGAGTCAACCATCTTCATGGTCTTGGTTCAAGAGGATGATCTGCTAAAGGAGCATGTTATTTATTACCTGAGTTGATGCCTAGTTGGGACAGAACTCAACTATTCCCATGTTGAGAAACTTGTGTTGGCAGCAATGCATGTTGTCCAGTTGTTCTGTCACTATATTTGTCTTCACAAGACCGTCGTAATTATCGTTGTGAATCCCTTTCAATATGTGTTGACACAATGGGTCATTGGTGGAAATATCAGTAGATGGATTGTAATCCTCCAGGAATTTGACTTGGATTTTGTTTCTGCAAAATCCAAAAGGTCGTTGGTCTTTGCGGAACTTATTTCTGAACTTATGGTCAAATCAACTAATGTTACACCTAAAGAATCACCTATTAAAGGAGATATTTTTCTGATCGCATCTTTGGACCCCTGGTATGGAGATATACTACTCTATCTCCAGACTTTGAAGTTCCATGCTTCTTCTTCTCGCGACGAGCATCGATGAATTCACCATTAGGCACAAAACTATCTCATACTCGATGACAATTTGTATCATCGAGGTGTAGATTGTATTCTTCGTCGATGCCTTATACACGAGGAAGCAGATCTTGTTCTCAACGATTTCCACACTGGAGCATGTGGTAATCATTTTTTTGGGTTGGAAAAATCCCAAAAGATTCTACGTGTCAGTTACTTTTGGCCTACGTTAATCAAATATTACGTTGAGTTGGTCGAGAAGTGCCAACCGTGTCAGATCTTCTCTCAGAAGATGAGGGAACATCTTACTCCGATTTTTCCCATAATCATTGTTGGTCCCTTCACTAAGTGAGAGATTGATATTACTACATGTTGTAATATCCCTCGGCCGAACCCAATTGTAAATGTAATGTAAGTGTACTTAAGTTGGTGAGTTGTTTTGACATCATTTTTGTAATGCACCTTTCATGGCATAGTGCACGCATGTACTGTGCAGTAAAATGATGTAGTGTGCACATTCCGAGATACCACGCGTAGTAACTAAAGTGCACGTAGTATAGAGGTCAACGAGCCTTGTGTATCTGATATGTGTTATAGGCTGGTGAGAGAGTTATTATAAGTTGGGATGCTTATGTTTTGGAATTAGGCCAAAGCGCCTAGTTGTTAAAGGCCAGTGCACCTATTTCGTATATGTCTCATGATTAATATAAAATACATCGTTGTGCACAGACCAACCATGATAAAAGATATGGGGGAGTGAACTCCACTAGTTAGGGAAAGGGAGGGCCAAAAGTTAAGGGGAAGGGATACGCTAGAGAGCTTAAGCCAAAAAGGAACATTATATTAATATTTCTTAAAACATAAAGTATGGATAATTATTTTAACCTAAGTTCTAAAGTTGGGGACAAGCGGACCAAAGTAGCTTCCAACATGACAAGTGTCAAGTTGGGGACATGCATACATATTGTGGGGACTTAACTCATTTTCACACCTTCACCATCATTTTCACACCTTCACCATACGATCATCTCTCCCAGGATTCCTTCCATCATTCAGTCATCCAGTCAATGATTCCCTAATGATTTTCACTCATGCAGTCAGTTATCCTTTAGACATTCATTTCACTGTATCTGAGCCTATTTCCATAACCATTTCCTATTGTTGTACCTGGTTATTTTGGGATTGGGATTGAAGAAGAGGGTTGTCAGGCCCGTGGGAAATTGAGGAGGTGGGTTGTGAGGCCTATGAGAAATTCTCTGAGTGAGATAATTTCTGGGAATTGATTTCCTGAAGGTGCTAAACTACAACTATGGTGCTCTGAGACTTCCTGTCTGGCGTGTTGTTGAAGCCCTGGAAGGGAAGTGGGGTAGCCAAAGGATTGTTGAGAATAGAAGAGCACACTTCCTTGGGTGGGATAGGCATGTGGGGAATGAGAGGTTGTAGGATGCTATTTGAGTGAGTACATGAGACAATTTTTTTCCTATTGTCTATGATCCTTTAAACTGGTTAGGATTCCCTTTACCCAAGTGGATTTTAGTCCCAGCTCGGGGGTGACTCATTGTTGAGAGTGATGAATAGTGTAGTCTAGGACTGGGATGTTCGTGGATGGTCTATACATAGTTGGTGACAATGTTTCTAGGATAAGTACCAATCGTATGATAAATTTACATGTTGCATTGTTATTTACGTGCTTGTGTTATGGTTTATCATATGTGTGATTATAACTGTCTGTATGTTTATGGGTATTTCCCTGTATATGTTGCATGTCTGTGTTTACTGTTATTTCAGTATGAAATCGTATATTTACAGAATGTAATTGTTTGTTTACGTTTATATGTAAAGATTCTGCAAGACTGTTGTATTCATATGTTATAATTGTATGCAGTTTGAAGAGAAAATGTATGTGGCATAGCTCAGTTGAATATTGGGTATGTTACAGTATGTTCCGTAGTGAGAGAACGAAAGTGTTCCCTCGTGTAGCATGGCCTAGCCATGGGTGGTTGGGGACGTTACAATATGGTATCAGAGCTTCAGTTCCAACACTGAGCCTGGATGGGTCAAAAAGGTTCAGTTGAATCAAACATTCATAGAAGATTAATTTCGAAGTGACCAAATTTCAAGTCACAGAGCATCCATGGAAAATTTTGGCACCGCGTGGAAAATGTTGGCGTGCAAGTGTGCGTGGTAAATTGTGGTGATGCACAGAAGAGTATTGTGTGCAGATGCAGGCGCTAAATTTAGCATTGCACCATGAGCACACACATAGTAATGTGAATGTGGTGTGCACAACATTGAAAATGATAGAGGAGTTTGGTTGGTGTGAACACAGTATGAGTATACGTTATCTCGCAATAGGGTAGTCAATGGTGCACGCAGATTATTGTGCATGGTGGGGAATATTGAACTCTGGCATGGTGCAATGCATAGGGAGAAATGCATGTGGAATATCAGTGCGCGATACCAAAACTGTGCGCAGTGGATATTGGCGCACAACGCAAAAGTAGTGCGCACAAGTTATTGGCGCGACGGAGAAGAAATGCATAGTGGATATAGGTGTGTGGAAGCATGATTTACCTTGTGGTGGTGGTGTGCACGATAAATATGGGTGTACAGGTTGAATTTTTGTTTGCGTGAATTCGTTTGGAAGGTAATGAGTCTGAGTTTAATTGAAAATTTGTATGGCATTAGAGGAAAAAGAAACACACAACCACATCGGAGCATTATTTAAAATGAATTCAGAGTTGGTTTGAGAAGAAATAAATATAGTCTAGGTCGCTAAGACAAGAGCATCTCAGAAATGAATTCTGAGTTTTATAATCCTCCAATTCAGATAGATGGAAGTGAAATATAATCTTACAAGAAAAGCATACTATGAAAGAACACAAGACTCATAACACCACCAGCTAGAATCTTGTAATAAACAGTCCAAAATCCGCTTATGCATTTATATAATCGTATTAATACCAAAATTACAAAAAGGGAATGATAATAGTTATCCTATTGTAAAGGGATCGTTTAAGAACAAGCCTATCATCTTTGGGGCCCCTTACCTCTGCTACCATCTGACCGAAAATTGTTGAAATGTACTTTTATTTGAGGACTCATTTCAGCTTAGTGATCTCCTCCTTTAAAGTTTCTAACCAGACCAGTTGATTCTCCCCAACACTTTCAGTCGTTTCAGTGATGGGTTCTTTCTTCTGTCGCTTGATCCATTTCTTCTTAACAGTTGGTCTGTTGATGATCAGATCCCTCATAGTGGGATTTAGCCTGGCTTCCAATTTAGAGTCTATGGAAAGTTCTATGTGAAACTTAATCGCTAGTATATGCACAATTATCCTTTCCTTCTTACTCATAGGAAAATCTACCATGTTTCCAGAAGAACCAGTCTCATTGGATATAGATTTGTCCATGTACCTCAATTTTGTGGACACCGAAATGTTTTTACAGAGATCAGAAGGTCGAATTTTTTTTGAAGATTACTCCATTTATGGATAAGATGATGCCTACATACTTGAGTATTGGTATTTATAGAGTCCCAATCATGAATCACAGACATAATTACGTACAAATACGTTAGTTTTTCATGCGTAGTTAATCCATTTCAAATGATTATCTTTTGAGTTTTTTATATGGCGGCATTCACTTGACATCATACGGCTGTGAAGTACCGAACGAATGAATGGAGTGATCTGACTAGCTGTCGCCCACCCCATGGTTGGTGGTTTTGACATATTGAAGCATATGACATCGGGACTTTGGCAAAAGTGGTTTCGGAAAACTGCCTTTTGCCCCGATGTATCTCAAGACTTGGGTCTTATCTAAAAAAAAAATTGTCATGGTGATAACACCAGGAAATCAAGAGAGATAATTCTAATGTATATATGGAAGAAAAATGGTTCATATTTTTCATGATTTTTTTAATTGGTTAGCCTAATAAGTTTGATCGCTGCACATTTTGTAGAATTAACAACAACTAGATCATATCAGATCAGTGCAGATTCCATAGGAATGGAAGAGGCACAGGGGAATTAAAGTTAGCAAGATGAGATTAGAGGGATGGATTTCCATTTGGTCATTGAAGGAACAAACTCCAATGGACATGGAGAAGAAAGAAATGAAAACATGAATATGGCAGAGACCATTAAAAATTTGCAGAAGGATGTCCAAAGCCATAAGGCTGATAATGAAAGGCTTATGAGAATCAAGGAGCAATAGGATGACTTCAACATGAAGTTATTAGAGGGCTTGAACATAATAGAAAAGCTAATGGACAAGGAGAGTGGATTAAGCAAATCTGGAAGTCACAAGCATTCAGATGAGAAAAGAAAAGAAATGCGTGTTAGCAAACACCACCATCACTCCCCAAGACATTCCAATAAGAGAGCAGGCAACAGCTCAAGTCCATCCCCTGTCAGAAGGCATAAGAGGTATGGAGTGGATGAGCTATGAGGAGAAATGAACAAAATCAAACCTCCTACATTTGATGGTGAGAACAAGAAAGATGAAGATGCAAAAACATGGTTGTTGGGCATGAGAAAGTATTTTCAATTGCATAATTATTCTTCTCATGAAAAAGGTAGAATTGTTATCTATCAACTCAAAGAAAAGGAATCCATGTGGTGGGATCAGCTTGTGCAGGTGCAACACATTAAAGAGAAAAGTGTTACTTGGAGGGAATTCAAGAAGTATTTTGAGAAGAAATACTTGACTAAGAGATACTATGACAAGAAAATGAAAGAGTTCTTTGAACTCAAGCTTGGAAGTATGACCATAGATGAATATGAGAGACGGTTTCTAGAACTTATGAAGTATGTCTCCTTCATCAATGATAAGACTGTCAAAATTCAAAGGCATTTGAGTGGATTTACATCATTCATCAGTGACAAAATATAGTATGATGAACCCAAGACATTGGAAGAGACCATAAGGAGAGCTAAATGCCTATATGATCAGTAGAAAGCAAGGCCATCTTTCCAAAAGGCTTGGGAAGAAAAAAAAAAATTCAAGATGGAACAGAGGAAGAAGGGAGCTAAGCGACCATTCTTTAGAAATAGTCTACAGGGACAAAAAACACCTAAAGAACCCAGAACGATTGACATAGGGAGTCAAAGGCCAAGGCAACCACCTATTCAATGTTGGGGTTGTAAAGGAGATCATAGGTTCAGAGATTGTCCTCACAGAAGTGAAAAAGGAAGGGTTGTTCACAATGTATAGCAGGTTGAAATAGTGGAGGACATGGGCAGAAATGTGACAAGGATCTATGCAGCCCTGGACAACAAGAAAGCAGAGTATCATTCCCACATGATTGAAGTGGAAGGTATGATCAACAACCAAACCATTGCTATTTTAATTGATTCAGGAGCTATTCATAGTTATATAGACCCTAATATGGTGGAAAGTTTGCATTTTCCAAGAAGCAAGCATGGGAAATCTTGATTGGTGCAGTTGGCTACAAGAGCCAGAAGAAAAGTTAATGTGATGGTTAAGGCATGCCTCATGGACATGAATGGACTGAATACCAAGGAAAATTTGAACATCTTGCCTTTAGGTTCCTATGACTGTCACATTGGGATGGATTGGTTGGACCAACATCATGCTCTCCTGGACTGTTATAACAAAGCATTTACTTGCTTGGATGAGGAAGGGAAACTAAGTAAAGTGTATGGAATTCCCAGGGCAGTAAGCATTGGAGAAATTTTAGCATTGCAGCTAAAGAAATGTTACAGGAAAGGGTGTCAAATATTTGCAGCTCATATAGAAGAGACACCTAAAGATAAGGTGCCAAATTTGGAAGATTATGCAGTCCTGGAAGAATTTGAAGATGTATTCATGGAGGCACCAGGACTACCCCCAAAGAGAGACATTGATTTCTCTATAAATCTAATGCCTGGAGCAACTCCAGTGTCAAAGACTCCTTACAGAATGAGTACACCAGAATGGAAGGAGTTGCAAATGCATCTTGAAGAAATTTTGAAGAAAGGGTATATATGCCCAAATGTGTCACCTTGGGGTGCCCCAGTCTTACTTGTGAAAAATAAAGATGGAACATTAAGATTGTGCATTGACTTCAAACAATTGAATAAAGTGATTGTTAAGAACAAGTATCCTCTTCCAAGGATTGATGATCTCTTTGATCAATTGAAGGATGCAAAGATATTTTCAAAGATAGATCTCAGATAAGGATACCATCAGGTAAGGATTAAAGAAGAAGATATCAGAAAAAACGCCTTCAAGAAAAGGCATGGTCATTATGAGTTCACAGTGGTTCCATTTGGGTTGTCAAATGCACCAACTGTTTTCATGTGCTTAATGAATGGTGTTTTCCGAGAATATTTAGACAAGTTTGTCATTGTCTTTTTGGATGACATTCTTATATATTCTAAGTCAGAGGAAGAGCATGAACATCATTTGAGGATGGTGTTGCAAGTATTAAGGGAGCATCAGTTGTATGCCAAATTGAGAAAGTGCTCATTTTATCAGATTTTTTTTTATTATTTGGGGCATATCATTTAAAAGGATGGGATAGCAGTGGATCCTGAGAAGATAGAAGCCATTAGAGAATGGTCAGCACCGAAGAATGTGACAGAGGTGAGATCATTCATGGGTCTTACAGGCTATTATAGGAGATTTATTGAAGGATTCTCAAAGATTGCACACCCAATCACTTCCTTTCAAAGAAAGGGGGTGAAGTTTCACTGGACATTGGATTGCGAAAAGAGTTTCCAACAATTGAAACAATTATTGACAAGTGCTCCAATACTAAGGATTGAGGACCCAAATGAAGGCTTCATTGTATGCACAAATGCATGTAATGTAGGAATTGGTGGAGTCCTCAGTCAAAATGGGTTTGTTATATGTTATGAATCAAGGAAGTTGAAGGAGCATGAAAGAAACTATGCCACTCATGATTTGGAGTTGGCAGCCATAGTTCATACCTTGAGGAAATGGAGACACTACCTCATGGGGAAGACGTTTGAGATAAGAAAAAACCACAATGGTCTGAAATGTTTATTTGATCAGCCAAATCTAAACGCTAGGCAAAGAAGATGGTTAGAATTTCTAAGTGAATATCACTTTGATATAAATCATATCAAGGGGAAAGAGAATAAAGTGGTTGATGCACTCAACAGGAGGGTGCATGAACTACATGCTACAACCATTAGCATGTATCAGACTAATATTAAAAGAAAATTTATGGAGGCTACAAATGTAGATCTGCAATACAGAGAATTGGTAGCAAAGCTATAGCAGGGTAAGATGCCACAAAAGGTGGATAATTATAATTTGGGAATAGATGGAATACTGTTGCAAAAAAACACAATTTTTGTTCCAAATGTCTAGGACTTGAAACGTATGATTTTGCATGAAATGAATAATGTCCCTTATGCAAGGCACCCTGGATATCATAAAACTATGGAAGCGGTCAAGAGCCATTACTTTTGGCCACGTATGAAGAGAGAGATAGTTGAATACATCGCTAGATGTATGGAATGTCAGAAAGTTAAAGTTGAGCATAGGCACCCAATAGGGTTGCTGCAACCTTTGCCCATTCCTGAATGGAAGTGGGAAGTGGTGAAAATGGATTTTATTACGGGATCACCTAGAACATGCAAGCTACATGATTCGATCATGGTGGTGGTGGACAAGCTTACAAAAGCTGCCCATTTTATTCCACTAAAAACTAATCACAAGGAAGCAAATGTTGCTGATATTTTCATGAGGGAAATGCCACGATTGCACGGAATTCCTAAAACAATTGTGCCCGACAGAGACTCGAAATTCACCTCAAATTTATGGAAAGGATTGTTCAAAGGATTCAGAATGAATCTGAGCTTTAGTACATCTTATCATCCTGAGTTTGATGGAAAAACAGAGAGGGTGAACAAAGTGATAGAAGACATACTGAGAATGTATGTGATGGACAAACCATTGAAATGTGAGGACTACATGCACTTGGTAGAATTCACTTACAACAATGGGTATCAGGCATCGTTGAAGATGAGCCCATTTGAAGCACTTTATGACAGAAATTGAAATACTATAGTGAGTTGGGATAGTCCAACTAATAGGACAATAGTTGGGCTAGAGTTGCTCAAGGAGATGGAGGACCAAATGATAAAAATTAAGCAGAATTTAAAAGCTACCCAAGACAGGCAAAAAAGTTATGCCGATAAGAAAAAAACCCACAGAGAGTTCAAAGTGGGTGATCATGTTTTCCTGAAGGTGAAAGCTAACAGGATTTCCCTAAAGCTGGGAAGCTATGCCAAGTTGGAAGCCAGATTTTGTGGGTCATTTGAAATCCTAGAGAGGATTGGTCCAGTTGCTTATATGATTGCATTGCATGCATCTATGTCTATTCATAATGTATTCCATGTATCATTGCTAAAGAAATATATACCTGATGATAATCATGTTATTGATTGGAATGTGATTTAGGTGGAGCAAGAAGGTGCTTTTCAAGTGCATCCGGTGCGCATTGTGGACCAGAAAATCAAGTAACTCTGGAATCGAGCCATAGTGATTGTAAAGGTCCAATGGACTTGGTAGGGTCCTGAGGACGCTACTTGAGAGCATGAGGATGCAATGCAGACAAAATATTGGCATATTTTTGAGGATTTTTGAAAATATTGTAGTATATGGGTATATGATGCACTGAGGACAACGCATAAATAAAGGGAGTGGATTGTAATATCCCTTGGACGAACACAATTTTACATGTAATGTAACTGTACTTAAGAGGGTGAGATGTTTTGACATAATTTTTGTAATTCACCTTTCATTGCATAGTGCATGCATGTACTGCGCAGTAAAATGATGTAGTGTGCACATTCCCAGATACCGCGCACAGTAACTAAAGTGTGCGCAGTATGGAGGTCAGTGAGCCTTGTGTATATGATATGTGTTATAGGCTGGTGAGCCAGTTATTATAAGATTGGATACTTATGTTTTGGAATTATGCTAGAGTGCCTAGTTGTTAAAGGCTAGTGCACCTATTTTGTATATGTCTCATGATTAATATAAAATACATCGTTGCGTGCATATCGACCACGATAAAAGAGATGGGGGACTGAACTCCACCAGTTAGGGAAAGGGAGGTCCAAACGTTAAGGGAAAGGGATAAGCTAGAGATTTTAAGCCAAAAAGGAAGATTATATTAATATTTCTTAAAACATAAAGTATGTTAAGAACCAAACATCAATATAGCATAGAAAAACCTCAAGAAAACTACTCAACGCCTTGAAAAGAGATAATTTCAGATAATAAGCCTCTTCGAGGGGGAAACCTCCTTTTAACCTACTTAAATGTTCAAGTACAAGATGATTCAAAATGAAAATGTCTCCTTGGTATATATAGGAGACTAGGAGGTATAATTACAACTAATGGCCTA
>ML777907.1:1920144-1933802 GCA_009831015.1 Picea engelmannii | reverse complement strand
TAATTACAACTAATGGCCTAAAGCCGACATAAATAAAATAACATTACTAATCTAATATGCCCTAATTAAGGGGTAATAAATAACATTACTAATCTAATATGCCCCAATTAAGGGGTAATGAGCCAATATTAGGGCTTAACAAAGTATGGATAATTATTTTATCCTAAGTTCTAAAGTTGGGGACAAGTGGACCAAAGTAACTTCCAACATGAAAAGTGTAAATTTGGGGGCATGCATACATATCGTGGGGACTTAGATCATTTTCACACCTTCACCATCATTCTTATGATCATCTCTCACATGATTCCTTCCATCATTTAGTCATCTAGTCAATGATTCCATGACCATTTTCACTCATGCAGTCAGTTATCCTTCAGACATTCATTTCACTATATCTGAGTCTGTTTCCATAACCATTTCCTGTTGGTGTACCTAGTTAGCTTGGGAGCGGGATTGAAGAAGCGAGTTATCAGGCTCGTGGGAAATTGAAGAGGTGGGTTGTCAAGCCCATGAGCAATTTTCTGAGCGAGAGAATTGCTGGGAATTAATTTCTTGAAGGTGCTAAACTGCAGATACGGTTCTCTGAGACTTCCTATCTGGCCTGTTGTTGAAGCCCTGGAAGGGAAGTGGGGCAACCGAAGGACTATTGAGCAGAGAAGGGGCACAATTCCTTGGGTGGGATAGGCATGTGGGGAATGAGAGGTTGTAGGTTGTTAGTTGAGTGAGAATTTGAGACAGAGTATTTCCTGTTGTCTATGAGCCTTTAGCTTGGTTAGGAATTCCTTTACCCAAGTGGAGTTTAGTCCCAGCTTGGGGGTGACTCACTGTTGAGAGTGATGAATAGTGTAGTCTAAGGCTGGGAGGTTCGTGGATGGTCTATACGCAGTTGGTGAAAATATTTCCAAGATAAGTACCAATCGTATGATAAATTTACATGTTGCATTGTTATTTACGTGTTTATGTTACAGATTATCACATGTGTGATTATAACTATCTGTATGTTTAAGGGTATTTCCTTGTATATGCTGCATGTCTGTTTTTATTGTTATTTAAATATGAAATCGTATATTTACAGAATGTAATTGTTTTTTTACATTTATATGTAAAGCTTCTGCAAGAGTGTTGCATATATATGTTATAATTGCATGTAGTTTGAAGACAATTTATGTGGCATAACTCAGTTGAATAATGGGTATGTTATAGTATGTTCTGCAGTGAGAGAACGAAAGTGTTCCCTCATGTAGTGTGGCCTGACCATGGGTGGATGGGGATGTTACACATGTCACTCGGCTTCAACCAGGGGGGATCATTATATCATTGTAGCGATAGAATAATTTACAAAGTGGGTTGAGGCTATGCCAATGTTTAACAATGATGGAGAAACAACAACTCTCTTCATTTTTAACCAAATAGTAGAAAGGTTTGGCATCCTGAAAGATATTGTCACTCACCATGGCATTCACTTCCAAAATAAAATGATGTGTGAGTTAACATCAAATCTTGGGTTGAGGCAAGAACATTCATCACCTTACTACCCACAAGGAAATGGTTAGGTGGAAACTGTGAATAAGTCCCTCAACACTATTCTTTAGCGAATGATCAATTATGCCAAGTCAAATTGTCATTTGATGTTGTACTCGACGTTATGGGCCTATCGAAAATCTATAAATATTGTCACCAGTTTCTCACCTTTTCAACTCGTATACAGGATGGAACAAGTCTTTCCTATTGAGTTTTAGATCCCGTATTTAAATTTAGCAGTGGAGTTACTGCCAGACACTTCACCTCTTGAGGAATGCCTATTATATCTCTAGCAGCTCAATGAGAAACACTGTGATGTAGCCTTAGCCAATGAGGCTCAAAAGAAACGATTCAATTGTCAATATGATAGGTTCGTTCGTCCTCGGATTTTCTCTGAAGGCAATCTTGTCTTGGTCTATGATCAAGACAAGGATCCCCTGGAGGAAGGCAAGTTCAAACCCATGTGGTTCATACCTTCCATCGTGAGAGAGGTCTTAAAGGAGGGCACTTACCGTATGGTTGAATTTGAGGGAAATGCCTTGGAGGATCCTAGAATAGGGTTGTACCTCAAGAAGTATTACTCTTAGGTTGGTCGCCTGGGTGACTTCTTGTACATATGTATAGTTCTTCTACACTTTTTTGTCTTTTTTGTTTTATGGATGTGTCATTATTTATGTCATCTTTTTCAATGGGGTAGATGTCAAGTGAATCAGAGGTGTTCTTTGCGTTCATGGACGATGCTAACCAACACACTCAGAAGCTTGCTTCCGCAGCTTGGGTGATTTTCACACCTGAAGGCCAGTTGCTATCTTCTGGAGGCATTTTTCTAGGTGATGCCACAAACAATGTCGTCGAGTATGATAGAGTTTCTTCGTGATGATTTTTAGCATGGAATATCTCACCTCCTGGACTATTTATATGCTCATCTGTTTGTGTCTGAGTTAAATGGAGTTTATCACGTTTATGATCCTACTTTGCACCGACGTTTCCTTAGGTTACGTCTCTTAGAATGTTACTTTGATTACATTACGTATATCCACATTCCTAGGATATTAAATCAAATGAAAGATACTCTAGCTAATCAAGTATTAGATTGGAATGTTTCACACACATAAAAATAAGCACACACACACACACATGTACATACATTTGTAAAAAATGTGATCCATAAGACGATAAAGATGTAAATATATATATATATGTGTGTGTGTGTGTGTGTGTGTGTGTGTGTGTGTCAAAAGTGTCATGAGTACATAGGTGGGCACAAATGCCTCAAAAAATAAGGTTTGGTATACATCATAGGGCTTATTCCCTAAAAAATATACAAAAGTTCTCTCAGCAGATAAATATTCCAGCCTATCTAAGATCGGGGCCTATTGGCCCTATCGTACTGTACAACGACGTTGGACAAATACTGAAAACACTGGACCCAAGTATGTGGCACCCCCACTACATGAGGCTGCATCCATAGTTAATCTCTTTTCAGATTCCTTAAAATTGAAAATATTTCCGAGTGATATTGTCTTTGTCACACTTGTTAAAATGGTTTTGAATAGATGTATTTTTTGTGCCAGTTTACCCCTTTTTCGAACCGACTAGACTATTTCCAAAAAATGTACTATGTGGAGTCTTCTTTTACATTTTTTCAGACTCTCTAAACGTGAAAAAAAAATCGAGCTTACCTTCTCTTGGCTAGTTAAAAATTACATTAAAGGGGCCTTCATTGTATCTTGCTAATCGCATTTTCATCTCTGCATCTTTAGCCTAATGTCGGCTCCATGTTGCTCTCAAATGAACATTTGAAGCATTCATTATACAAAATTCTTGTATCACTTTGCCTCTTGGACTTGACGCCTTGACCCATGGAGGAATTTTCCCCGAGTGTCCTTTTTCTGCACATGTCTCCTTTCTCTAAGAATTAGTGTGTTCCTTGCACCTAGAAATAGAATGCTTGCTTGTGAAAATCGTTCCTCGTTTGTAACGTAGCATTATTTTATTCTTTTTCAAAGCTCTTTAAAAAATTGAAAGAGACAAAAAAAATCAAAAAACCCAAAAAGAGGGGACGGGAAATATATATTATGTTTTGGTAGCACAATGAGTCTCCATTGGACAAAGCACATCCTTCCATTTGTTTGTCAATCATTGGGATCTAATATGACCTTAGGAAGTTGTTCTCGCTACATAGAGTTGTGTCCTCCTCAGTTTGGTTACTCTTCCAAACACATGGAGAGTTTGTGTTGCCTCCTGCATCATGAACTTATGTCAATGTCATGCTTCTTGAGAGTGATCATCTTTTGTTCTTTTGTCCAAGGGAATTTTCACCCAACCTAAGTCAACCTTTCTGCAGTTTGTCTCTTGACCTCATGACCCGACCATCCTGAAAGTCCAATCAAGTCCTTGTTCAAAGTGAATGAAGTTTTCTTCTTGATCATCGATATCCTCTTGTCTTTTCCCGATGAGTCGTCGAAGACCTGTGGGTATTGAATTTATACACTCACATTATACTCCTACGCGAGGTTTGAAGATCTTTAAGTTGTTGCTCGATCTATGCAAACCTCATCTCCAACCATCGGGCGGTATTGGATTCTTGAGGATGGATACTATACTTGTATATCTTTGATTTTGAGATGTATATCCGTCGTGTATTTATTACAACTACACTTTATATAGTTATATGACATGGATATGAAGTGTATTTGATTGGAATCCATGATTTATTTCATCCCGAGCATGGGTATGCCCTCCTGAGAGAGATAATTGTTATTTTTGTAGATGGCACCTCCTGAACTATGCTCTCGGGCTCACTCGCTTCGTACATTGGTGAAGATTTTTTAATGTATTTTAGCCATCAAATGCTCTTTTGACCTCACACATTAGGGGGCATCTGTTATAACCCTAAATTTCTCTACACACCAATACATGGCCTTTGGCCCTCTTACTTGCATTTTTTTCCAAAGCACTACTGAGTTGCTCTTTTGAAAAACCCATTTTTTGAAGATGTACGCACCATGTACCAATACTTCCCACGTACATACGCTTGATGCACCACTACATCCCACATGCATATGCATGATGAACCATTACAACCCGCATATACTTGCAAAAACTGCAAAAAAATAAATTGCAAGGAATTCGTTGAGATTACTGGCTATTGAGTAGTTTCCCAACTAAGACACCGCCTATAGCCTGTCACCCAACCGAATAACCATCCTTTTGTCATATAAAAGGAGTTGTTGGGGTGTCATTCCACATATATACATAAGAACAATGAAACTCTGCCTGTTTCACATCCCCTCCTTGCCCAAGTTATTGCAACCCTTTTGTGAGAATTGCCTCAACATTCCCCAATTAGCCCTTATTTATCCATCAAAACCCATTCACTTCCCAAGAAGAGATCATAAGGTTGAGAGGAAAATCCATACAAAGGTGCACTTAGAGCTTGGTGAAGAGGATCCTAGACCGGGTTCGTGGAGCAGTAGATGGATTTGGTTGTAAAGGTATAATCATTGAGTTATTAATAAAAGAATTACTTTTCTTGTCCCAAATCATGGCGTATTGAATTATTTTATTGATTTATGTTTTGTCATTCTATCAACTAACCCTAATTCATATATGAAATAGCATGCTTGTAGCTTTATGTTTGTCAATCTTTGAATGTAGGTCAGCCTTGGGAGGAGGCATGCAGTCAATGAAGCTTTTAAGTGTGAGGGGATCATCACTGGATGCAGAGTAGAGGTATAGTTACCTGATCCCCCTCATCTTTGATTTTCTTGTATGAGTTCTGGTATGTTTGGGGTAGTCTAGAGAAGTAGTTGACTTTTAGACGATTAATTGATCTGCCTACATTTTGAACCCTGGTGTAGTCATAGGGGGGGTTTTCCCTCTAGCAGCACTACACGCACCAATATTATGGATGATCCACCCAATCCACACCACATCGTTGTAAATTTAGTGCGCACCTATGCACACTATTATTGTTTCCACGGTTCACTAGTTTTGCTCCGCGCAACACCAAATTTAAGTGTGCACACCTGTGCATCATTATTTTTTGTGCATTACCACTCTTCACCGCGCAACGCTAAATTTAAGTGCTCACACCCATGCACCAATATTTCTCATACATTACCACTCTGCACCACATAACGCCAAGTTTAAGTGCACACACCTGTGCACCAATATTTTTCCGTGCATCCCAACGTGTACTCCTCAACACCAAATTTTAGCACGCATAGCCACTCACCCTTATTTTCCACACATCACAAGCTTTTCACTGTGCATCACACATTTTTAGTGCGCACACCTACACACATTCATTTTTCTACGCACCGAATCCTCGTGAATTCCGCTATAGAAATTGGGGCTTTTGCCAAACGTTTTCCCAATTTTCACCACAAACATTTTGAAACTATGATTTGTTTTCAATTTCACCCTGATAACAGCAATTCAACCTCTTCAACAACAAATCAATGTTGGTTGACATTCCTAGAACAAATTTTTCCCAAACTCAATTCACGAATTGAGAATTTTAATAAACTAATCTCACTCAATCTATCATGGCTTCCCTGTAACTTCAAATTCGACCAATTCTAGGTCTGAATTTTCTAGAACAGATATTAAATTAAGAATATCTCACCACTTGGCTAAATTTCTCAATTTTCCCATGAATTTTACAACAAAAATTGGGGCTTTTGTTGAATTCCATGCAATTTCTTCTAATTTTTACCATGGATGCTCTGTAACTTGAAATTTGGCCACTTCGAAATCAATTCTTTGTGAAATTTCACTTCAATTCAACTTGCTCAGCCCATCCAGGCTCAGTGTTGAAAAATGAAGCTCTCATACCATATTGTAGCATCCCCATCCTCCAACTGGGTTATGCCACACTAAATTTTTGAATTGTATGCAAAATTGAAACATATAGAAGTTCTGCAAATGCATAGATTCATAAAGAAAAATAAGAAAAATATACATGCAACACACACAGGAAAATCCCATAAAAATAAATTCATAAATAATAATGCAACATGTAATTTAACACACAATTGACACTTATCTTGGTAAAAATATCACCAACTGCATGCAGACCTTCCATGTCCTCCCATCCTTAGACCACATTACTGAAAACTCTCAGCAGTGGGTCACCCCCGAGATGGGACTAAACTCCACCCGAGTAAAGGAATTCCTAACTAGACTGATGTATATCAAAAAACATGAAAAACTCCATCACAGGTTCCAACTCAAACTAATAGCCTATAGTCCCTCATTCCCCACATGCTTGTCCCGCCCCATGAAGTGTGCCCCTTCTATGCTCAATAGTCCTTCATCTTCCCCACTTCCTTTCTGTGGCTTCAAAAACATGTCGGAAAGGAAGTCTCAGAGCCTTGTAGCTACAGTTTGACACCTTTGGGAAATGAATTCCCAACAATTCTCTCACCTAGAGAGAAATTCTCACAGGCCTGACAACCTGCCTCTTCAATATTCCATGGGATTGACAACTCGCTTCTTCAATCCAACTCCTAAGCTTACGAAGTACATGTGTAGGTACAATGACAGGAAGGTACAAAGGATAGTTGAATGAGTGAGTGAATGATCATGGAATGATGGAAAATGAACTAAGTCAAAACTATATGTATGCATGTTCCCAAATTGACACTTGTCATGTTGAGAACTAATTTGGCCCACTTGTCCCCATCCTTAGAACTTAGGATAAAACAATTATCCATAGTTTATACTTTAAGGAATATTAATATAATATTCCTTTTTATCTTAATCTCTCTAGCTTATCCCCTTATCCTTAACTTTTATCCCCCTTTCCCTAAATAGTGGAGTTTAGTCCCCCATACTCTTCTATTGTGGTCAGTCTACCGCAATGATGCTTTTTTCATTAATATTTGTGTGTAATTACATTTACATTTACATTACAAATATAATTTCCTTTATGTTATCACTGAGTAAATTTTTGGGCTGAAGAAACAATCTACAAAGGTAACCTACAAACTAACTTTATATTGGAAACTAGCCTTTCCAATCTAGAGAGGGCTCTCTCTGAGACTTGATCTCTGATAGACAGATTGCTTCTGAACTGATGGCTAGGTTTAGATGATTGAGGTAATTTTGTCAAGGTTTGATGGAAAGGAGGTATAGTATCTCTTGGTCTATGGATTCAACCCCTGAAAACAAAATAAAACAATGCCTGGTAGGTAGAACTTCCCAGAGGGACAAAGGATAAATAAGGTGACGAACTTCAGTTTTGAGTTTAATTATGTAGGGTGAAAGACGAGAAGAAACACATAACAAATTCATAGCATTATAAAGGATGAAATATGACCTTAGTTAAGAAGATAAACATAATTTAAATAAGTTAAGTCTAGAGAACCATTAGATGAATTCTAGACCTTTAATATACCAATTTAAATAGAACAAAAGTGTAGATGAAAGTATGTACACAAGGAATACACAAAAATAATATTACAATCTTCAGATCACCACCATTAGAATATTTTTCATAAGGAGTTCAAGAATCCTGCATTTGTATTTCTGTTAGATTCAGAAAATTACATTGAAGATCAAAATGCCTATACTTCTTCCCCCTCTTTGGTTTTCATGGTTTCCTGAATATATACAAAATCATATGCCTATAGTGTCGAATTCATATTCAAATATGATCCTAAAATCGGTGCTAACAATCACACATAATCAACATGAAATCATTAATGATCTTCTAAAAAGAAGGAGATGACCAAACTCACTTAATTAAACCATAGAAACTTTGATATGGAAATAAATAAATAAAAAATACATTATTTCCACTTTTGATGTTTGTCGGAGTTGAGTTGGCACATTGTCGAAACATTCACTCTGAGTTGGAGGTATTCTTAGTAATTATGTCACTGTTGCGCGACAAGTCCGTTGTGCTACATAGGAAAAATACAACATAGTTTGAACAACAATGGGTGATCATATTTACGCAGCAAAATCATTGTGTTACTTTATGCGAGCTTTTCAAAATGACAAAATAAAACAAAATGTGTCAATTTGATATCTAGTTGTTTAGTTCTCCATTGCCTCAACCAACAAATCAAGTTCTCACTTCTTTTTAATATCCACTTGTTGGACTAGGATTTCTTCTCTATATTGTAACTTCTTAGTTGAGGACCTTGTTAAGGGAACATTAGTCTTAGGAATATCCTTTACCTATGGAGTATATTCTATCATTTTCCCTTTATTCTTTGTTTTAGAATCAACTGAAATTGATGGTATTGACCATTTTTCTATTACAAAAAACTCTTTCTTGAGAACATTTTCTAAAGACTTCTTCTTCAATTCTATATTTTCATGTTGTAACTATGCTATGACAAAGTGGGCCTTCTTCAGTTGTTCCTGGAACTCGATAATTAAAGTATCTTTGTCATCAAAGAGAATTGGTTGTATGAAATTATTTGGAATCTTAATGGTTTCTCGTTGTATGTACAACATGAGTTCTCTTTTCTATAGATTTGGTGTGTGGTTTACTGGGAACTTCAATCACTTATGGAGAGAATTGGAGTTTCTTTCCTTTCTTCTTAGCTTGTTGAATAGCGGTAAGCTATTTAGTTTCTCCTCCCCTTTTCTTAACAGAGCTCTTAGGGATTGATGTTTCATTTCTTTCTACTGATGAAGGTGTATTTCTATGGCTTTGTGGGATACTTAGGGAATCTACTTCTATTCCCGATGAGTTTACAAAAGACTCTAAGTATTGATTTATCTTTCTCAAATCCTCTAATACCAACAATTTGATCAAAGAAAAATGAAAAATTATAGCATCTCCTTACTCTTTCTTCAATTGTACTTTGTCACCCATCTTTCCAAGAATTCTTAAGAGATAAAATGGTAAATTCAAAGGCTTCTTACCGATGAAATGCATTAAGATCCTGATGTGATATTGGCGAGCCTTGTCAAATCTCCCTTCACATGTAAAAAACTTTTGGATAACCCTCAACAAATCACTATCACTTTTCAATAAAAACTCTTTGGGTATGGTAGCACCAAATTTAGAATTTCTAAATTCAAGATTTAGAAAATCATGATAGTGAGACAGAGCTAATTGCATATTTTTGAATCATTGTTCTCCATGGGTAGGAATTTTTGTTGCATCTATGACGCTATCTTCAGAAACTTGCAACCAGAGGTTTCCCACTTTATTCCTAGCACCATATAAATTATCTGAAAACTCCCTTCCCACCTTTCTACTGTGCCCCTGGAGTTTTTCACAAATCCTGATACAACCCACTTGTTCAAAGGATGATCTGATTGTTACGTCTGTGTTTACAAGTTTTAAACCTTATAGCTCAAACCTCATGTTTTCCCTGCTTCTTACATTATTTATCTTTCATTCAGGATTTTTCATGATGTTGATATACGTCAAACCTATGTGAACTGCAAGTGTGCAACAATAGATTGTAATAACACCTGCACAATGAAAATGAGAACAATAACCTCTACGAAAAAAACGATAGCAATAACCTTTGCACAAGAAATGAGAATAGTGGATTTTTTGCGGTGCACAACAATAGGTAGCAAAAAAAACTTTTTTTATAAAACAAACAACAACAAGAAACTCATCGCAACAAAAAATAGTATAAGGAAACTCAGTGCAACAACGAACAACAGCAAGAAACTCGACACAAGAACAAGGATGGCTAAATAAAGTTGGTTATGTCAAAATAAAATTTGTTTCAGAGGCTAACCTGCAATGGGATTGAAGAAAGGATCTTGAACAATGATTGAAACAAATGGAGAATTCACAACAAAAAAAAGAGTGAAAGTTTTGTGTGGCGAATATCAATGCATAGGGTTTGCATAGCAACTGGAAGCACACAACATTTTTGTAACAACTAGAATTTTCATAGTAGAGAGCTTTGGATCTTGTTAGAGAGGATATGGATGATGTGCATGTCTTGTAGGCGATGGAGAAAAACAAAAGGTGGAAAATGTTCATGCTTGAATGGATAAGGGATGAAATTTTGAAAAGGGAAGTGGTTATTAATAGTGACAAGACATTTCAAGACAAGTTAGGGATTTGCACAATGAACTTGCACATCAGGTACACTTTTGAAATTTGCAACGGTACAAATGACATGGAGTGTCATGATTGTTCCTTCTCTGACTTCATTAAAGGTGATGATGAACCATAATACCTTTTGACATGACATTCACCCTAACCTATGACTAGACCTTAGGACATAATTTCCCACTTTTTAATGTGATTCAAGACTTAGGAAAGTGGACCATTAAAAATTGAACATGATGGACTTTACACTCTTGAATTTTTTCTTTTTATGATGGTGTTTTATGAAAAAGACAATACACCCTTTAAACCAACTTATGGCTAGACCCCTTACTGACATTTCAAGTCATTATTTATTTGATTATTGGCCTCATAAACCTTTACACACTAACTATGACTCATCTAGGAATGCATTTCTTTTCCCAAGATCATGGAATGAATTTGAAAACTTTCGACAAACCTATAAATCTAGCTATGAAAATCATGGTGCTAACAACTCGCTCCAATTGGGATGTTATCCTCCTAGTGAGGTAGCAAAAAACAATAAACCAAGTTCCTAACCATTGGGATTTATTCGACTCAAAAAAATATAAAATGATAAACAAACTTATTTACAAGACTTTATTGACACAACTTTGACTAAACTCAGCATAAACTTAGGGCCTTCACTTCAGGCTTCAATTTTATGTTGATTATTGAGTTCAAATGCTTCATCTGAAAATAAAATGGTTATTTACAATGAAATCGAAAGACTGGATTTTATTTTTAAGAAAGATAATGTTTGAGAAACTTTCCATTCACAGGTCCTCCACCAATGAGATCTCCATTGAGCTCCTGCAACAAATAGACATTGTTCCCATGGTATGAAACAATCCTGAATGGTCCCAGCCAAAGATGGTCAAAATTCCCATTTCCCTCTGTCTTCATTCCTTGCATCCCACTTCAGTACCAAATAATCCACCTTGAAATAATCTTCTTTAGTATGCTTGTCAAAGGCTCTTTTCATTTTATCTTGGTGCAGTTGTGAGTTGTTGAAGACTTGTTCTCTCATTTGTTTCACATGGATCAATTGGTTTATCCTCATTTGATCATCAATTGGTTCATTTTCCTTTTCTTGCAACCGTCTCATCACTGGAAGTCCTAATGAGGTAGGAAAAACTGCCTTTGTACCATATACAATCTGAAAGGGTAATGTATAAATAGAACTTTTGGTGGCGATCCTATCAGACCATAGTGCATAGATAATATTTTTGTGCCAAGATTTCTTATTTTCCTGTAGAAGCTTCTTAATAATTATGGTCAAGATTTTGTTGGATGACTCAACCAACCCATTACCCTGTGGGTAATAAGTTGTGGAATGGCCAAGAGTTATATTATAGTCATTACAAAATTTCTCCATTCTCTTGGACTTGAATGTTATTGCATTGTCAGTAATGATCTTTACTGGACAACCAAATCTAGACAAAAAAATTATTTCTAAATTTGAATGATAACAGTATCAATAGCTCGCTTTGTTCAGACTACTTCAATCCATTTGGTGAAGTAGTATGTGGCTGTCAGTATCCACTTATGCTGAGTTGAGGATGGTGGATGAATCTCTCCTATAAAATAAAGGCCCCATTGCATGAATGGTGATTCAACAAAGATAGGCTTTAAAGGTAAAGGTTGAACCTTTTTTTTCCATCAAAAATTTGGTATTCATGGCAGCTTGAAACTTCCTTGTATACATTAGAAAAAATACTAGGCCAATAGAACCCTTCCCTCAGTATTTTGTGCATAGTGGTATTCCAATAATGGTTCCCTCTACAGTCACCTTTATGAAACTATTTGATATCTTTTTTCACATCTTCCTCCAGCAAACAAT
Organism: Picea engelmannii; assembly: GCA_009831015.1. Taxonomy (NCBI): domain Eukaryota; kingdom Viridiplantae; phylum Streptophyta; class Pinopsida; order Pinales; family Pinaceae; genus Picea; species Picea engelmannii. Next base: position 1,921,371 of record ML777907.1, on the reverse strand, counting down.
TTAACAAGATCCCACCTGGATCTTTCCAATACAGAAAATGGTCCAGAATGCAAAACTTTGTTGCTTTCAACCTCAAAAATATGGCTTTGGTTTTTATTAACTTGGGAGGATATTGTACATTTCTTAATACATATATAATATCATCATACCAAGGAGAATCAAGGATTTTTTGGGATACCTGTGGGACGATTTCTTCTTCTGAATTTGATGATAGGCCAACAATGAAATTGATTCCAAAGACATCACAATTGGATTGTGTCACTAGCTTTGCAAGCCCCTGATCTTTAATTATATTTGTAGGTTTGATATCGAGGTCATACTCCAGCATCACATCTATCCATTTTCCCCTTCTACCTTCAGGATCAGGTCGAGTCAAAAAAAAATTCACAGAATTGCTAGGCACATAGGCAATGATATGGGAATGCAAGATATATATTTTGAATTCATTTAGGTCCTTCACCAAGGAATGTGCCTTATTTTCCATGATGTCATACCTCAGTGGGGAGTCTCTCAATTTCCTTCTATAATAGGCTATGGTAATTTCAAAGTTATTTTCATCTTTTTGCAACAAAACACCATCAATGGTGTGTTCTAAAGAAAAACAAAACAAGATAAAATCTTTTGCAAAATTTCGGCTGGCCAACATTGGATCTTTGGTCAGTGCCACTTTAATATATTCAAAAGACTTCCTAGATTTAGGAATCCATTTTATCTCATTTCCTTTCCTGAGCATGTTTGTAATATACTTTATGATTTCATCCAAGTTAGGGATAAAACTTCTCAAAAAAATTACTTTTCCTAGGAAAGACTGTACCTCCTTATTTCTCATGGGTGTGCCAATCTTTAGAATTACTTCCACTCTGATGGGGTCTATCTTTATCCCTTCCTTTGAAATTATTTATCCAAGTAATTTTCCTTCTTTCATTCCAAAATTTGACTTTTTGGGATTCAATGAGATGCCAAACTTCCTACATTTATGAAAAACCCTTCTTAGATGTTTAACATGTTCATCATAAGAATCTGAAAATACAATGATATAATCTAAATAAATAAATAAATAATTATATTTATCATCAGAAAAGGCTATTGTTACACATTATTTTCGTCATCCTTATGATCGTTAATGATGTAAACCTATCTATTGCCTTTAGAGGGGTCACAGTGACCTGAATTCCTGAAGAGAGAAGGAAGAAGAACTTTTCCTGAGAAAAGAAGTTGCTTTTTTCT